>CAUOFW020004214.1:201912-335795 GCA_963454935.2 Ilex paraguariensis
GACAATGGCAGTGGTAGTAGTGGTTGTGGATTGATATTTACTAACATCTAATATACAAATTAAAAAATTTAATCCAATTCATTTTGACCATATCTGTTATGTCAATTCACAAAACGGATTAAAAAGGATTGAAGTTGTTAAAATTTGAAATTAAGATTTCTGAATTTATAGTTCGTCCATATTATCACTTGAATTATTCCTTGGGGTCATGCAATGAAGGATTTATCCATCATAAATACTCTAGTGTCAACATGATTGGTCTGTTTTTAGCCAAATTGGGAAGAGAATTAGTCAATGTATGTAATGAGCCCAGTTCTAACTGGGTCAGACCCAATTAATGAGATAAGCTCAAACCAGCTAAAAGGTAAGTCAAGCACAACGCATGGATTTGGCCTCGTCCAAAGTTCAAGGGATCCAGGAAGATAAGCGCACGTAGGAGTAATTACAGGGATAGTCACTCTCGAATATGAAGACTATTTTTACTTGTACCTATCCTAGTTGTACCTATCCTCTCCAAAAAGCTAGTAGCTTACCCATTGATGAGCATAGAATATTGCATAACAATTGTCTCTTTGCACCCATTTTATACTTGCTTTTGTAGAGAAAATGGGGGAAATTGTGTTTAATCTAACATTTAATGAATTTTTTGTGTCATTGTAGGTAAAGAGTAGGAAATGGCGTGTGTTAAGCTTCCATCAAATGCTTAAAGACAATGGAGAAGAATGAGAGGCTTAACGGGTGGCTCGAGATATCAAGAAATCAAGAAAAAGCCAAAACAGGTGAAAACCTATCAATAGATGTATATCAAAACCTACTGGTAGGTTTAGTGCACTAGAATTCTTCTACCCTTGCCCCTACCAAAAACCTACCAGTTGATTTTGTCTACTGAAAAAAACCTACGGGTAGGTTTTATGATCATTCTATCTGTAGGTTTTGCCCAGAAACGCCAGAAGCTTGCATTCTCAACTCCAACTACTTTGTGGGCCCACCTCTGCTTCTCCCACACGTGTTGGCTCATTTAGCATACAAACATGCTCTTTTACACCTAAGGCCTGACTTTGGAAGAAAAATCATGGAAGAGGAAGAGAGAGAAAGAGAGTGGTTGAGGGAAGCATGGAAAAGGCAAGGCATGACATGTGGTTGCTTGTAGCAGTCCCCAAAGACCCTCCAAGAATNTTATTGGAACTTAATTTATTGATCTAATTCACTATGACATTTGGATTGACTGTAAGTTCCATCAAATATTGAAACTTAGTGTTGTTTCAATAATTCCTATAAAACCACATCATTATATCAACAAATTATGTCAGATTTTTAGATCAAAATAACATTATTCAATGTTATTATGTCCTAATGACATTGTTCTAAGAGTTTTATCCTCGAAGCAACTTAATCAACAATAGGGTAGAAGTTTTGGGTGTGGGGGTGAGGGAGGGGGGGGGGACAATGGCAGTGGTTGTGGATTGATATTTACTAACATCTAATATACAAATTAAAAAATTTAATCCAATTCATTTTGACCATATCTGTTATGTCAATTCACAAAACGGATTAAAAAGGATTGAAGTTGTTAAAATTTGAAATTAAGATTTCTGCATTTATAGTTCGTCCATATTATCACTTGAATTATTCATTGGGGTCATGCAATGAAGGATTTATCCATCATAAATACTCTAGTGTCAACATGATTGGTTTGTTTTTAGCCAAATTGGGGAGAGAATTAGTCAATGTATGTAATGAGCCCAGTTCTAACTGGGTCAGACCCAATTAATGAGATAAACTCAAACCAGCTAAAAGGTAAGTCAAGCACAACGCATGGATTTGGCCTCGTCCAAAGTTCAAGGGATCCAGGAAGATAAGCGCACGTAGGAGTAATTACAGGGATAGTCACTCTCGAATATGAAGACTATTTTTACTTGTACCTATCCTAGTTGTACCTATCCTCTCCAAAAAGCTAGTAGCTTACCCATTGATGAGCATAGAATATTGCATAACAATTGTCTCTTTGCACCCATTTTATACTTGCTTTTGTAGAGAAAATGGGGGAAATTGTGTTTAATCTAACATTTAATGAATTTTTTGTGTCATTGTAGGTAAAGAGTAGGAAATGGCGTGTGTTAAGCTTCCATCAAATGCTTAAAGACAATGGAGAAGAATGAGAGGCTTAACGGGTGGCTCGAGATATCAAGAAATCAAGAAAAAGCCAAAACAGGTGAAAACCTATCAATAGATGTATATCAAAACCTACCGGTAGGTTTAGTGCATTAGAATTCTTCTACCCTTGCCCCTACCAAAAACCTACCAGTTGATTTTGCCTACTGAAAAAAACCTACGGGTAGGTTTTATGATCATTCAATCTGTAGGTTTTGCCCAGAAATGCCAAAAGTTTGCATTCTCAACTCCAACTACTTTATGGGCCCACCTCTACTTCTCCCACACATGTGTTGGCTCATTTAGCATACAAACATGCTCTTTTACACCTAAGGCCTGACTTTGGAAGAAAAATCATGGAAGAGGAAGAGAGAGAAAGAGAGTGGTTGAGGGAAGCACGGAAAAGGCAAGGCATGACATGTGGTTGCTTGTAGCAGTCCCCAAAGACCCTCCAAGAATAGCAATTCAGTCACACAGGCCTGGGGGAGGGTTATGGATGAATTTTGACCAAGCTTTACACAATTATTCAACTACACACATAGTTTTAAAGAGAGAAGTTCAAGGAAGAAGATGAAAATTTAAAGAGAAAAAGTTAGGTTTTTGTATTTCCTTCTCCATTTCAATTATAGTAAGCTTTAAATCACTTATAATTTTTTACTTCTTGCACTTTAATCTCCTTTATTTCAAGTATATTCATGTTTAGCTACATATTCTTGTATTTACCATGTCTACATCTGGGTTTTTCCTTTAAAGCTTTACGTTTGGGTATGCAATGAACTTGTCTTTGTAGTTTAACTTCTTTTTGCATTAATACAAGTTTTAATCTTTATTTCTTCACCATATCTCTTTAAATTGTGAATGTTCTTGCATCTATTATGAGTAGCTAAGCTTTTAGTTTGCTAATCCAAGGAAAATTTCCTCTTGGGTATGCTAAATCAACTCTCCTCCATTCTTCATCATAGTGTAAAGTGTTTGGTTTGACTAGGTTGAGTGTGGACGTAGTTATGAGCTCTTGATACACCATAGATTTGTCACGGGGTATGCTTGAGTATACATCTCTACATTAGTCCCTCACTTCCTACGAATCAATCAAGCACCGAAATACCATTGGTAGAATAAATTGAGTTGATTTGACATTTCCATTGGAATTACCTCTTCGGATTAGCCAACCTTGTTTTCTTGCATTTTTATCAAAATCTCCACTCACCAAAATAAAAACTCAAAAGATTTTTCAATTTTCATTTCTTACAAAATCACCTTCACCACAATTCGATCTTCCTTCCCTAAGAAAACGACCTTAATATACTTAATTTCAAGTAAAACACGATATTGCACGTCTCTCTACGCTTGGGGAGCACTTTTGCACACACACACACACACATTTTCATATATTTTTTTTTTCCATTTCTAACACCAAACTCGAGGGAGAGTGACACTCACTTACTCACATAAGTTATATACACACAATCGGGACCATGTTTGGAGATTAGGGTGAACGCAATCAAACACCCATCACATCACCGCCTCAACTAATGCTTTGTGCCTGTAAATTATAAACATTTTACACATGAGGGGGCACCCTTTTACACAATTATCTCTCTTATAGCTACCTAGAGCGTATCATCTCTCTCTCTCTCTCTCCCCCACTTACTACTTTATCAATAAAGTTATTCGGCCACAGTTGCCGCCTTTAAAATGGAATAAGTCACTCTGACCGAACTACTCTATATCTGTGTTGCTTGTGTGGATCTCATATTTGTTGTTTGTGGTATTTCAAATATGGTAAAATCACCTATTAAAATTTTTAATTTTAAACATGTAATGTATAACAAAACAGTAATAACCAAGTGTGAAACAGTTACACAGAAAATTGAAATAGTTATAGAAGAATTAACAAAATAGTTGCAATAGTCTTATCAAATTTAAGCAATATAAATACTAATTCGGTTGTAGAATTGGAACTTTTATTGAATTTTAGGTAGATCATGGCTGGTGTTTGACATTATGTCCTTAAGACAGGTTTTGCCCCCCCCCCCACACGGTGCTTATGGAATATAAAATATTTGCCTCCCAGGATAAAATGATCTTTACACGAGTAGAAGTAGCACTTCAATCCACTCGTCTAGCGAACCAAAAATTATGTTGTGTACTCTCCAAATACAGACTGCCTTAATGATTATGAGACTCCCTTAAATGACTACAAATGTATTACATTTATTGGATGCAAAATGACTATGTGACTGAGTTATTTATAGAGAGAATGGTGACTGATCCAGACAGTCACCATCTAAACGGATGCAACTCAGATTTTGAACCGGAGGGAAGCAAAAAAATCCAAACCAGTGCAATCCAACGGATACCAAAAATTAAATTTCAGATTAATAAATTCATGCCCAATTAATTAAATGAATTTTTTTTGAAAAGATAGGGTTTGATCTAACCCACACCCGAGCCCAACCGAATCGTGGGCGGGCGGCGGTGCACATGTGTGGTAAACCCAAAAGCATGTAGATGCTCGCTCTGCTGATAAAATTATGGTACCCCTTTGGGGCCCAATCCTATAGAACAAATTTGGCTTATATATGCCCATCTAGAACTTCTTCATCAACCAATGTGGAATTGGTGTTAAATCTCACATTGCACAATCTTTATTTTCACATTTGAAGAAGGTCACTTTAAAATCTATTTTCTTATTCATTTCTTACTCGGTTTGAGCAATTGCATATACTACATTATTCTCTTCATGGAGTATGATACGAACCCATAAAAGTTTACTCGAAACAACGAATGAGTCCCACTTTAATTTAAGCTCAAAATCGACCAAAAAATTCAGTTTTTATACTTAAAAAACTGTTTTTGGTCCAACAATATTTTTATTTACTGCATTTGTTAATCAAATTAATTAATCGACAGGTGGTTCATAAATCCATTTTTATGCATTATGAGTGTATATAAGTTGGTTTAGACACTCATAACCATTGAAAAAAAATATATCTATCCTTAAAGAGCCTGTGTGGCTAATTCTAATATCGTTGATTCTATATCACATATTTTCAAATCAATTTTAATCAAATTCAATATGATTGCTGATACCCAAGCGAACACCACAAAACCACCATACCCAAGGGCATAATTAATCTGATTAAATTTTATGTACCATGATGTAAAACACTCACACCCCACCAATAAAGGAGGTTAAACCACATAGTACCAAAAAAATAAAAAACTATGTTCACAGCCATGCAATTGCAAACAAGAAATGAGTGGACCATTGGGGTGCTAGGCAGGCATATAAAGAGGCATATTATGTCTGATCAGTGCATTTGTACCAACAACTTGATCTTCACTTTTATGCAGTCCTGGTCTAAAGATTAAATAATGACACTCATGTTTCATGAAAAATGAAGGACTAACAAATAAAGTTCCATTAGAAAGCAAGCTAATGCCTCCAATAATTGGGGTGAGGTAAAAAGAGAGCCACAAGGAGCTAAAAGAAAAGTGAAAAATCACGGTTGGCTAAGACCTTCTGTGTTCTCATTTTCGGATAATAAATCAATTGGCTTGTAGTCTTGGACATAATGATGTTAGAGATAGCATTATAAAGTTGTTTTCACAATAATCAGAGCTCGCTAACAAGCTTTTGTTTTTCCTAACATCATCATGCATATACCTTGGGATATCTTAGAAACTGGGGTTTGAATATGGTACCAAAAAAAACATTCGACACCGTACCACTTATCATTTTTTGGGTATCTATATCACTTTTTGGGTGAAACTTATTAACTTTTGGTGTGCACTCACTTTTTAGGTTCACTTATAATTTTTTTGATAGAATTTATCACATTTTAGGTTAAACTTACTACATTTTCCTAGAAACTGAGATGGATTTAGGGGCCATCATTCATCATGATGTCAGTTGGATTTGAACCACAAAAGCTTGTTGGATTAGGCTCTTAAAAGTATCAAAAGGAATCGTACAATAGAATTCTTGAACTTAGAATACATTTTACAAATATTTCATCAAGAGATGTGAGATTAGATCACTGCAACCCACCCCCACTTAAAAATACCAGTTCTCATCAACAGCCAAGCAATATAGGAATCCAGATGATAACTCCTACTACACTAGCCACTATCACCCCCCAAGCCACCTCCCAAGACTAAGGGTGCCCAGAGAATGCGATCTATGTACAAACCACGAAAGTCCATCCGTCTTATATAAAGTATAACCTCTAAAGCCTGTAATTTAAAATATAATCTATTTTGAACTTGGCTTACACGACATTTATATTCATTACGCAATAAAAGTTCAAAATTCACATTTATAAAACCATTCATGTATACTTCAGTGGGCGATGTAANACCGACATTTATATTCATTATGCAATAAAAGTTCAAAATTCACATTTATAAAACCATTCATGTATACTTCACTGGGCGATGTAAGAGTAGGGTACCACAATCTCCACGGTTTTGGAAGAACATCAAGGGTAGCTGCAATGAGATTGCATGTGAAAGAGGCCAGTAACATAAGGTTGGGCTATATAGCCAAGTAAGAGCATTCCCATTACTTTAGAAATATCAACTGTGTGCTTGTCACTATTAAATGTCTTTGCCACTTTAACGGAATCACGGGGGAGGGATTTGAACAACATTGAACCTGTGAAAGTTCTCTGATATGGAACAAGCTCAACTTAAAAGCAGATATTGGGGATTTCTTATTTTTCCTATGCAAATCCAAGATTTCGTATATCTAATGTCACTAGTAAGCACGTACGTGCAACGCATGTAGACCATCACGAGTTATAATTTTGATAAGAAACAAAAGGTACAAAGTAGGTTTATATTTATTTTTTTAACACTTTTGTTTTAATTTTGATTTAAATCTTATTTATTTATTTATGTAGTGAGATGGTAGGTTATGGAATCTAAAATTTATGCATACAAAATCATAAGGTAAATGTGAGCTGCACATGTTCACATTGTTTCACTTCCAACTAAAGTGTGAGTTGCATGCCTCTCATGTTAAAATATATATATATATATATAAGTTGTTTATCCAAATGGAAAAGTTTGCACAGATGTGACATGTCAAAAACATATACCTAACAGCAAAAAAAAAAAAAAAAATCATAAAAATGATTAACATGATAATGGGGTGCAAAGCATATGGAAACTATAATGGTGAATCTAAANGTTAGCCTCATATTCTATTTTTACTACGAAAAAAAGAGGAAAAAATTGAGAATGTTGTTTTGAAAACAACCATGCTGTTTCTTTTGTCAATGGTACAAATGTGTTTTAAAACTACAATAGAACTGAATGTGTTTNTCTTGCTTTAGTTACGAATCATAACATATATTTGGTGACTATGGATAATTAACGTGAACATAAAATTTCAATTGTATCACAATAACATGTCTTAAAAATGTATAGAATCAATAGATAATTAAAAGATTGTCAGGATACTTGGTCTGCTTCAAAAATTCTAAAACATTTTTAATCTCCCTCTTGTTCTGCAGCTACAGAAATACCACAAATCAACCGTCTAAAAAAAATAATTTTTAGTGTTTCTACAACAAACATATTTTTTTTTATTTTTTTTGNTACGGTTATTATCCGTCACAAGCATGACAGCTCTTAGAAGTCTGAAGATACAAGGGATACAATCAGTTAACTTGCCAGCATGGTAAAACCAACAACAAATAGTTGTAACCCTTGATAAAAATGGGAATTCATNATTTTTTTTGGTGTGCTACAGCAAAGAGATTGAAAAAATTAATAAACAAATCTATTGTAGTGAGAGTCAATTGGAAAGTTCCATCTGCAAAATACAACTCTTTTGGACACTAATGAAACATTTAGATTTCTTCAACCCAAGCAACCCACTATTAACTTTAGATCAAAACATATGCAATTAATACGAGCAATAATATTATCCTTGGAGTTGCAACTTGAACACAAGAGAAAATTGGAGACGAACACGTCGACAATCACTACATTCACTTCATGACTCCAACAGAGCCATATTTTATCATATGCCTCATGATTTGTCAATGAAAAGTGGAAACCAATCAAGTAGGGACCCCGTCAACACAAGCTTTATTCAAGTACAGACTCTTCTTTGGGATCCTGTATTGATCCACAACCATCCTTCGGTGCTTCCTTTTGATCAAGTGTTATTTCTATAATTAATATTGAGTAAGAAAATCTTGAATTGGCTTCAATCGAGATTGCCCCAACTTCTTTGGCATACGAAGAACCGACCTAACATCTTTTCTATGGAAATCCCAATCAAAGACAAGTTCTACCAAAGGTAGGATCTGAAAGAGAAGATTCATTTTTCGAAATTCCAAATAAATGGAATTTTCCGGTGTCATTGGTGTGAATGCCCTCGAAAGTCTCTTTATTTCATGTGCCATGTAACATGAAGCAAGCTCAATTGGAAACAATTCATGTATCATTTGCAAATGTTTATCTGTTTCACATAAGAATCCACCCAACAGATCCTTCTTTTTTTGACCCAAAAAAAAAAAATAGGAACAACAAAGTGCACTTATTACTAATAATGTAGTATTTTCTATATGTGTATTGGCTTTTAATCTGGATATTCTTGNGCGTAACGTAATAAATAGGGTCTCACGTTCTCCAAAGAAGAGAAGTCTCTAGCATGGATTTCATACAAACAACTTTCTGTTACTTGCGCGGTCTTCAAAGTTCAGTAGCACCACTTTTAAAACAAAGAACAAGGGCACGTCTTCGCGGCTTTATTTGCTAGAAACTTCAGTTAGTCTCATATCACTAAGGTGCAGGAGAAGCAAAGGCATGGACTAGATGAAGGGATATTTACATTATACCTCCTATTGAATTGTTTTCAAACTTTTGACAAATTACTGAAGCTACGTTGAGTGCGACTCGACTGATTCTTTCAGGTGTTTACATCTCTATAACTCATCTAGGTTACTTTTTGGGGAAAAAAAACATCAAGGTTTATAAAAACGTACTATCAATTTCTGTTATTTGATGATTTGTAACTGCTTTGTGGGACTTATTTGACATTGTCTTTGATTGGAAGATTTCTTAGTAACCATTAGTTAGATTTTCAAGGCAAGTATGAGGACTTTTGTAAACAATTCTATTCTCAAAGTGTACTCTTGTAAACAATTCTATTTATATTTGAGTTATAATACATTAGTGGACTTAACATAGCATTATATACACTATTAACTTGACATAGAACAGAAGGTGAAGACTAACAAAAATAAATTTATAATAACTGGACAGTCTTAAAAAATGCATAACAAATATCATAACTATTTGTCGATCCAATTAGGAAATTCAACCTTATAATTTTTTTTATTTATTGAAAGGTGTATTTATTTTAGCTTGAATCAATATAATAAATGCATGCAATCCACATACACAATTTCTTTAATTGTCTCGAGAAAAATGTTAGAATTACCCAAAAAAAAAAAAGAAGTTGACTCCAAGAATATATCATATGTTTTTTTTTTTAAAAAGTAACCAAACACTACTCATCATAGACTACCTAAATCTAATCCACTTTGATATTAAATTCTTGTATTTTTCTCAATAATACATTTCCTAGTTTAAAACTAAGAGGCATCCATTGTTTCAAAACGGATGGATACTTAACACTTGATCAATAATCAAATCATTAGATAACCCAAGAAATCTAATGCATGCATCAAACTCTAATCCAATATTGGCTTTTGTACCAAAACCCTATCCAAGTGACTTTTGGAGGTTCTGGTGAATCCGTCAGTGGCACAGACTACGTCGTAGATTTTTCCTTCTAGTGATACAAGCTATGAATTCGTCAAATTTTCCTTTTCACCGGAGATTGGCTTATCTAACTCAATCTATTTTAGTCTAAGCCATTATAACCTATTTGTTAGGATAATTTAACNCTGGAGTGTATTAAATGAGAGTGTGTGTGTATTGAAGTGTATCTACAACTGGAGTGTATATAATAAGAGTGTGTGTGTGTGTATATGTGTGCAACTGTGTATTGTGGAGTATGTGTTAAGTTTGTGAAATTTGGGTGAAAAAATATACCCCATAAGTTCAAAAGGGTGGGACTCATCGGTATACCTTCCCTGTCCTTCGAGCTACCTAAGTGTGTTTGCTTCTCTTTGCTCCATAGACTTTCTTAGCATCCTTCCGTTAGATTGAATTTGCTTTAAGTGTGCCTACCTCTATAGTTGTAGAATTGTGGCCTGACTTATCGTGGATCATGAAAGACAATATAGCGTAACGTAATAAATAGGGTCTCACGTTCTCCAAAGAAGAGAAGTCTCTAGCATGGATTTCATACGAACAACTTTCTGTTACTTGCGCGGTCTTCAAAGTTCAGTAGCACCACTTTTAAAACAAAGAACAAGGGCACGTCTTCGCGGCTTTATTTGCTAGAAACTTCAGTTAGTCTCATATCACTAAGGTGCAGGAGAAGCAAAGGCATGGACTAGATGAAGGGATATTTACATTATACCTCCTATTGAATTGTTTTCAAACTTTTGACAAATTACTGAAGCTACGTTGAGTGCGACTCGACTGATTCTTTCAGGTGTTTACATCTCTATAACTCATCTAGGTTACTTTTTGGGGAAAAAAAACATCAAGGTTTATAAAAACGTACTATCAATTTCTGTTATTTGATGATTTGTAACTGCTTTGTGGGACTTATTTGACATTGTCTTTGATTGGAAGATTTCTTAGTAACCATTAGTTAGATTTTCAAGGCAAGTATGAGGACTTTTGTAAACAATTCTATTCTCAAAGTGTACTCTTGTAAACAATTCTATTTATATTTGAGTTATAATACATTAGTGGACTTAACATAGCATTATATACACTATTAACTTGACATAGAACAGAAGGTGAAGACTAACAAAAATAAATTTATAATAACTGGACAGTCTTAAAAAATGCATAACAAATATCATAACTATTTGTCGATCCAATTAGGAAATTCAACCTTATAATTTTTTTTATTTATTGAAAGGTGTATTTATTTTAGCTTGAATCAATATAATAAATGCATGCAATCCACATACACAATTTCTTTAATTGTCTCGAGAAAAATGTTAGAATTACCCAAAAAAAAAAAAAAAGAAGTTGACTCCAAGAATATATCATATGTTTTTTTAAAAAAAAGTAACCAAACACTACTCATCATAGACTACCTAAATCTAATCCACTCTGATATTAAATTCTTGTATTTTTTTCAATAATACATTTCCTAGTTTAAAACTAAGAGGCATCCATTGTTTCAAAACGGATGGATACTTAACACTTGATCAATAATCAAATCATTAGATAACCCAAGAAATCTAATGCATGCATCAAACTCTAATCCAATATTGGCTTTTGTACCAAAACCCTATCCAAGTGACTTTTGGAGGTTCTGGTGAATCCGTCAGTGGCACAGACTACGTCGTAGATTTTTCCTTCTAGTGATACAAGCTATGAATTCGTCAAATTTTCCTTTTCACCGGAGATTGGCTTATCTAACTCAATCTATTTTAGTCTAAGCCATTATAACCTATTTGTTAGGATAATTTAACACTGAATTGCACCAAATCATGTCAAGTCCACTTCACTCTCCCATTTACCAATGTTAAGCAAACCCATGAATAAAAATGCAACGTCGTGATTTCAAATTTAAAAATTAACCTCTAAAATATAAATTAAAGTTATCTATTGGTCATTTTTCTTTATATCCCAGATAAATAGAAAGATTGTATTATGTTCTTCTGCATGATTCACATGGGGACTAGGACTTGGCTTTGCTAACAAAGAGAATCAAAGAAAGCGGCTAGAACAGGGGTGTTCATTATCAATTTTTAGCTTAAAAAATTACAAAGATGAGAGACAAATAACTTTTCGATACTTTTTAGTAACGAAAAGAATAATGTTTTGTCACATGTCCTTTGAATTCGTGACTAATTAAAGATAAACTTTGAATGTGTGTTTCATAACTCACAAATGAAGATTATTGGGTAGAATAAAAAATTCTTTACATGATCAGTCACCTAGACAAAAAAATCGACATGAAATTAGTGAATATGAATTTAGATTTAAAAGTTTGGATCATTGAATGGATTAACGCGTTAGGCTCATTTAATAAATAAAGTGACAGAAATTCGATTAAACACAATCAATATGACTTGTACATGACATGAATGTTCAACAATACTAAGCCCACTATTAATGACAAGTACAGGGTCGGGTATGAGTTAAGCTAATTTTTGTACAATATGATTTACATGCTTTAAAAATAGAATTCGACCCATTGACAACCCTAATTAAAAAAAAAATTAGATGTGAACTTGAGGCCTCAATGTAGTAACCTCTGAATTATCTCTTTTGAACTACCATTACTATTGTTATTTTATTTTTTGGATATTTTTGTATTTGATCAACTTGAGTTTTCATTAAAAAAAAATGATAAATTGGAAAGAGTACACTAAATTAGGTATAATTGTAAAAAAGTATACAAAAAAAAATATAAAGCAAGAAAGTCCTCAATTTTATATCTTAATTGTGTACAAGTACATAATTTGAAATTTTTGAATTTTTCTTTGATCTTTGTATCCTCCTTAAATCATGTAATTATTTTTGGAGACTGTTTTTTTTTTCAAATTATATTTATGCATTAAAAAACTCCTAATTTAATAGAAGATTTGATTCTTCCTTTTATTTTGAGAAAAAATCAATTGGTTTGAGTTTTAAATTAAATTTGATTCTTCCTTTTATTTTGAGAAAAAATCAATTGGTTTGAGTTTTAAATTTTGTAACAATATCATTTGCCGTGTTCTTCTTCGGCCTAGAAGCAATTTATCTGTGCAAATCCGAAAACATTATTTCATCGTTTATCATTCAATCTAAGCAATTACAATGTTTGAATTCATGACTCCATTAAGTTTATATCTGTCATTTTAAAAGTGANTTAAGCAAGTTTATGTCTGTCATTTTAAAAGTGATTATGCTATTTTTTTTATATGCAAACACCATAATCAAAGTTTATCATGTATATACGTTTACAGTGTAACAATAACAGTGTAAGAATTTACTTACACAAAATAATATACTGCTACATTTTGTCAAAATTATATTTACATATAATTTCATTATAACAGTCCAACTCTATTTTGAATTTGTTACCATATCAAAAAAATAATTAAACATTGTCTGTGTTACAGTATTATATTGTCTCTGTTACACTATACGGGAAACACAGACGAACTTATATCTACAATAGCGGACCAGTAGGATTTTCCTTTCAAAACCGAAACCCTGTAGATGTTCAAGGAACTATTTAGGGCTTCTCGCTAAGGAAGATGAAACAGTTTTTGGATAGGAAGTAGAAGCGGTAACCATTTTCCGAATATGAAGCTTCTCGCGAATTAATAGTCCTAAAATTTAGTGGTTAAGTCTTATCATTGTGTTCTTAATTAATGTTAAGATATATTCCTAAAACTGTTTTTAGGAAAGTAATATTCCTAAAATTCAGTTGTTAAATCTTATCGTTGTGTACCTAATTAATGTTAAGATATATTTTTAAAACTGTTTTTAAGAAAGTGAATTTTAGAAAATGGCCAGTTAAGTCTTTGTATCTCAGCAGTGTACTACTTTACAACACATTTTTTCCTATTTACTTTTTTTATAATTATGTTTAATTTAGTATACCAACTTCCAAATGGCCAAAAAAAACAATTACAGGGAACCATTTTAGACAGTTTCTTGATCATTGTTTGGGCCAGTATATGGGTAACTACTTGCGTGGCCTTTTATTTCATTGACAGAAAGTAGGTGACACCAACCAACTTTGGGCCCAAAGACGGCTGCAACAAACCTAGTGGGCCACCATCATACACAAATGAACAATTGGGCCAATAGGAACCTAATGGGCTAATTTTGTGGATAAATTATGTTTTGCTTAGCACTTTCTCTCACTTGCACATTCAAATTTTTTTTTGGGAAATTTACATGTCGGTCTCTGTTTGTTAACTTATTTGGTGATAAGTCCATCAAAGAAACTTGTTTAATATTAAGTTCATTTTGATCTCTAATATCCAAAATACCCTTATCATTTATATTTAATTACAACAAATTTGAAAACTAATAACTCCTAAATAAATAGTCCTATTTTATATATATATAATAAAGTAGAACGATTTTAAATTTTTGAGACAAAGAGCGGCTGAGATTATTTTGTGACCAAAAAAGGCATCATCCAATTAATGACGTAATCTCAAACTGTCTCAAATTATTGACGTCTCAGATCACTTCAAAATATTTTAATCCTACATATCAAAATGAATTCTAAATTTTATTTTAGTCCAAAATTTATGCCCACGTTAACTCCTCGAATAATGAATTTGACCTCATCCACGCTCTCTCTCTATTCCCTGTTAGTCATCTCTTTCCATTCTGGATGCAAATCACCCCAAATTAACTTCCTAATTTCCCACTTAATTCTTACCCTAATTGCTTCCCAAGATCACTCTCTCTCCATTCAGCCGCAGTTGTCTCTCTCCCTTCCTATTCTCTCTCCTCACTCTTCCCTTCACACCAGGTATGTCTTCCTTCTCTGTATCTATCCACCTCATTATGCTCTTCTCACACACGCGCATACAAACACGCACACAATAGGGCTCGATTTCAGTTTTGAGGTTTTCACAAAACACACACCATCCACTGAACCAATAGTCTCCGCTATCTTTCTAGTGTACTATGTCATATTTGAGTTTACACAGGGTAGGGAGTGCTTAGCCATTCATGGCAGTCAATCTGAAATATATTATGGGAGTTAAGACATTTCATGTGACTAGGCATGTCATGGTAAAATCTCCGAAGATTTCATTAAGGGGTCAATGTTCAATGAACATCCATTGTGTTGTCATCTTCTTGAAAAACATTCTGTTTTTTCATCCCTAAATACATTATGTCTCCCATAGTAGCCAAGATTGCATGCGTTTTGGGATTATGTTTGCATAGTTTTTTGACTATTAAAATCAGTTATCAGAACGAAAAGTACACTATAGAGCAGTAGCTAACGTGATTTTCTTTTGGACAAATTAGGAATGAGATTGATCTGTGAACTTCATAATTGTCATCGACAAATCATCTTAAAAGCACTCGAAGGTCTCTTTTTTGAAATCTATTGTAATTACAATATAAAATTTTATCTAATCATATCTAATATAAAATTACAATATAATTACAATACAAATTTTATTATTGTAAGTCATTCTCCCTTCTATAATTTTTTTTCACTATTTTTATACTCTCATTTGTTGATAATATATCCTTCCTTTTGTGTATACCAGTATTAGTTTTGGGTGGACAAGTCTTTTGTAATTTGGATTCGAAAGTTCCACGAATCAAATTCTTACTGTTGAAAATTCAACGCTTTTGAGTGATTTGGTGCTCCTCAAGTATTTGTTTTTTTCAGGTGCTAGGTGCGTTTTGTTTTGAATTATAATTTATAATAAGCTTTAATTTTTTGATATTGGTTATATGGTTTGATATTTGAGTTGCCAAAATAAATGACATTCAAAATTTTGTCATTAGTTATATTGTTAATATTAAGACTTGGAAATGTTTATTGAGTTCTGCTCAATATTTTTTTTTTGTGTAGGTGCAAGGTGAGTTTTGTTTTGAATTTTAATAGAAGCTTAATTTTTTTTTGCATTTGTTATATTGTTACTATTTAAAGTCAAAATCATTGAGTTATCCTCAAGATTTGATTTTGGCATTGGTTATATTGTCTTTCATGTATGTTTGACGACTCCCGTACTCTAAGGATTATTTGTTATTTTAGTTACTTTCATCCGAGTAATACTACAAACATGAATCATATAAATTTAATATTTAATGAACAATACAAAGCAACAATCTTTACTAAATAATTCGTGATGTAACAATTTAATGTAGAAATATATGTTATGCATGTAAGTTGATGTTATAAAAAATATTAGCGAGCTCATTTTGTTCGTCATTTACTATAATATGGTATTTTATTTTACATTTATGTATGGACAAAAATTTGTAATTAATTTACAACTAACACCGTGCCTTCAGGTACAGGCAATTGCTAGTATATATATATATATATATAGTAGTCCTATTTTAACAGGTATAATTTGCATCTCCATCCCTGTCCGCGGGTAATTTTCAATTCCTGCCTCCGTCCCCGCCCAAGCCTAAGTTCAAGCCAACATAATCCATTTTTTTAAATAAATCCAACATTTTAAATAATCCAACAACATTCTAAATAATATAACATAATCTAACACAACATAATATAGCATAGCATATTCCAACGTAACAACACAAACAACAAATGTCCAAAATACTACTTGAATTTGAAGTTGGTTGATTTCACCCCGTGTTGCAGAAGTTGCATGAGTTAACATATTATTTCTCACTTCTTCTCCTTCCTTTGCTAGAAACAATAACCTGATCAAGTGCTATGTTACACTCAAGAAATGGCATGATAAATGTTGGACTGGATGAGTACATTTCATGACAAGGACAAAGGACATTTTAACATATAGTTTACCCAGTGAGATTTAACACAATCCAATAAGGCTATTGTTTTCCAAAAATTGGTTACAAAAGTTATAAATATGATGTAAAACAAAGTATCCATCATGACTAGTAAATAAAGTACTCAACATAAAGATTTTGTAATAAGGGAAAAAAAAACCCAATTTATTCTGCCAGTGGTCTACTATCCATCGTTTGCTACGGTTTCTTGACGTCTCCTGGCTTTTACTAATAACACATTTGAAATATCAAAGCTTCAGGTCAGATGGAAAACTGTTGTGTGTGCTCTTTCTCAAAGGATATGTGGAAAAAGAATGAGCTTACAAGGCTAATATCCGCCATTGACAGACAAAGTTATATTCATACACTCTCATTATAGCAGTCCCTCTTTACTAGTCATTATCTACAACAATATTCCTTCCCCATACACCCCTCAGCTACTAAAAAACAATGTGTTTGAATACAATTTATATTAAAAAATATATATAAACGAACAAAAAATACTCAGCAGGATTATATGTTTTTTCAATACCCGAAATACTGATTTGAAGCCAATCCCTTTCTTCCCANAAAAACATAAACGAACAAAAAATACTCAGCAGGATTATATGTTTTTTCAATACCCGAAATACTNTATATATAAACGAACAAAAAATACTCAGCAGGATTATATGTTTTTTCAATACCCGAAATACTGATTTGAAGCCAATCCCTTTCTTCCCAATATATCCAGCAGTAGATCCCCTTTTTTTAGAATTTGCAACATCACAAAGTGCTCTGATGTTCTTAGCAGAAAACCCTTGCTCATTATTTAGGACAATAAAGCCTCCCCCCTGAAGAATGAATGACAGAGTTNGGCAGTAGATCCCCTTTTTTTAGAATTTGCAACATCACAAAGTGCTCATGTTCTTAGCAGAAAACCCTTGCTCATTATTTAGGACAATAAAGCCTCCCCCCTGAAGAATGAATGACAGAGTTGGTTCCACATTTCCAGGGTACACATTATCATTGGCATTCTGAACCTTAAGCAACATTACAAAAAGAATGATGTACTACAACATTGAAACCATCAAGAAATGGAGGGAGACGATGGAAACTGGGCTGGGAGTATGGAGGTGGGCGACTGATAGAGATTAGAGAGAGTAGGTTAGGGGCCTCAGGGCTTTACTAGGAGTATACATATATATTTTTTTAACTGGTATAATGAGGATGGGGACAAGGCGGGGGTAAGGGTAAGNCCTTAGGGCTTTACTAGGAGTATACAGATATATTTTTTTAACTGGTATAATGAGGACGGGGACAAGGCGGGGGTAAGGGTAAGGCCATCCCCGCCTTTATCCCTGTACGGGTTTATACGGGTATCCTTGTATACATCCACAGTTCAATACGTATAGTCTATTTCTGATCCAAACAGGACAGGTTTGGATGAATACCCATTTTTTTCCAGTTCATTATCATCCCTAACTTAAACACAAAAAAAATAGTAACATTCAAAAATAAAAAATAGTAATATTGAATATCAATATTTGAAAAAAATAACAGTAGTGACATGGTCAACAAAAAAAAATAACATTGAATATTGATATTTTGGAAAAATAGTAACATTCAGTATTAATAGTAACATACTCATCAAAAAAATATTAACATACTCAATAAAAAATTGTAACATGTACAACAAAAAAATAATAACATTCATAGTAACATTCAATATTAAATTAACCATAGTCTTCTTAGAAAACAAAAAAAAAAGGGGGAGAGAGAGAGGGGGGGGGGAAATGGTAGTGGTGTCAAATTTAAATTTAAATTTCAGATTTTATGGAAAAAAATCTTCTATTAAGTGTGAATCAAGGATGACTATTTAGCAAACTGATTTAATGTTAAAGATTGCTTTTAAAATCATTAGAAGGGCATTTTAGAATTTTAAAATAATAGTAGACTTAACTATTTATTAGTAACATTAGAAACGAACTTACCCTCTAAATAAGTTTTTTTGGCGGACTAAACTCATTATAAGTCTCTTAAGAATGACTCACCTCAATTTTCAATTGCAAGTGAAATCCTACTTTGTTACACAAAATTGACCTAATGAAATCAAAAAATATATTCGGTCTCTATACATTTTAGCATACCAAAAAAAAAACTAAATAACAAATAATATTTAAAATAAACTAAACAATCAAGTGGGCCTAGTATGTTAGTCTTCTTCAACAGACCGGAGAACAACACAACCTCCCATAAAGTGCCTTATAAAGTGTCATCTATATGCTCGCCTGATAACTATTGTTATAGGTGAACTTCACTAAGAGTAAGTGTTTTCCTCAGCTACCCTTGAGATCTAGGACGCATGTCCATTGCATGTCCTCTAAAGTCTGAATGGTTCGTTCTGACTAATCATCTGTTTAGGGATAAAAAAACAGTGTTCATTATCAACTATGTCCCCATAGCCCATTAAAAACTGTCCCAAAAATGGGTCGTGAACCTGGAATTTCGATCTGATATTATAGATACAGGCACCTCATGTAACCGGACTATTTCCTGTATATACAATGGACAGAATTCCTCCAGTGTGAAGATCATCAGCATTGCCAAAAAGTGTGCCAACTTCATAAGTTGGTCCACTATCATCCACACCACGTCATACCCCAGCGATGTCTGTGGCAAGTGGGTCACAAAATCCATCATGACATGCTTCCACTTCTACTCAGCCACCTCCAAAGGCTGGAGTAACCCCGCTAGTCTCTAGTGTTCTATCTTGACCAGTTGACACCTGAGACATCGACTAACGAAATCTCTGATTTGCCTCTTCATTCCGTTCCAATAGTACTGGCGACGAAGATCATGGTACATCTCCATGCCACCTAGATGCACAGCAAAACGGGAGTAATAGAACTCCCTAAAGATTTTCTCTCTCAGATCCATAGACTGGGAAATCACAACCCTTCCCCTAAATCGAAAACTACCATCCGTGTGAATAGCTCAACCCTCGTCATTTGTACCCGACTGTATCCGGTCCCTGATGGACAATATCACTGTGTTCTGCCCGTAGGACTCGATCACCCTGCTCAATAGGGAAGGCGTAGCCACCAAACTCCCTAAAGTGCCCTAAGTCTAACTCCTATAGTGTAGCCCAAACTATCTCACAGTCTCGTACATTTGCCACTTCTTGGTAGCCACACTGGTCAAGACTCCCTGTGACTTTCGGCTGAGTGCATCAGCCACCACGTTTGCCTTACTAGGATGATAATGCAAAGTGAAGTCATAGTACTCTAAATACTTCATCCACTAGCGTTGGCTTATATTGAGGTCCTGTTGTGTAAAGATGTACTTTAGACTCTTGTAGTCCGAAAATACCTCAAACTACTCATCGTATAAATAGTGGCACCAAGTTTTCAAGGCAAAGACAATTGTCGTTTGCTCCATTTCATGCGTATGGCAGTTCTGCTCATGGTTCTTTAATTATCGAGAATTATAAGCTACTACTCTCCCGGACTGCATCAAAACACACCCGTGTCCATTCTAAGAGGCGTCACAATACACTGTGTACCTCTGTCCTCTCTCCTGGACTATCAAAATAGGAGCTAAAGTAAGTCTCTGCTTCAACTCTTGGAATGCCCTCTCACGCGAGTCATCCCACTAAAACTTGACCTCCTTCCGAGTCAGTCTAGTCATAGGTGCAACTAGTCAGGAGAAGTCGTCAATGAACATCTTGTAATACCCCACCAATATCAAGAAACTACATATCTCAAAGATTGATTTCAACCTCTCCTAATTCATGACTGCCTCAACATTCATCGGGTCCACAAATACACCCGAAGCCGACACCACGTGCCTCAAATATTTCACCTCTATAGGACAAAATTCACACTTGATGAACTTGGCGTACAATTGATGGTCCCTCAAGGTCTGGAGAATAACCCTCAAATGACCCTCATGCTCCTCCTTAGACTTGGAGTAGATCAAAATGTCATCAACAAAGACCATGACAAACTGATCAAGGTAAGGTTGGAACACTCTATGCATGAGATCCATGAATGTCGTTGAGGCATTCGTCTATCCAAAAGGCATCATTGTGAACGCAAAATGCCCATACTGCGTCCTAAACGCCATCTTAGGGATGTCTATCTCCCTAATCCTCAACTAATTGTACCCCATGCATAGATCTATCTTGGAGTAGACTCACGCCCCTCTTAACTGATCAAACAAATCATCAATCATCGGCAAAGGGTATATATTATTGATAATAACCTGATTCAACTGCCNCTAGACCCACGTCCCTCTTAGCTGATCAAACAAATCATCAATCATCGGCAAAGGGTATATATTATTGATAATAACCTGATTCAACTGCCGTTAGTCTATAGATAGCTGAAGAGTCTTATCCTTCTTCTTGAAAAACAACACCAGAGTGCCCCAAGATGAGGTACTTGGTCTAATGAAGCCCTTGTCCATCAATTCTTGTAATTGGACCTTGAGTATGGTAAAATCCGTGTGAAAAACTGTGGGGCCTCATTACTCTGAAGTATTATGCTCCCGCACCCCCTCTCTCTTAAAGGCTCTGCGTCCCCGCATTCTAATTGATCCTGCAATGTTGTAATCCTGTTGTTCCTTTATCCCCTGCTCTGAAGTTGCTGGGGACTTAGTAATATTTGGAGTCATTCTATGTGAAATTATAGAAATGGGCGATGTGCCAGGGTGCAACTCAATAGTAAAGTCAACATCCTTATGTGGAGGTAATCCCGGTAGTTCATCTGAAAAAATGTCCTCATACTCACAAACCACCTGAGGTAGATCTAACTTCTGTCACGCCTCGTCTTCTAGGATAAGACTTGCTAGCCAACCCATAAACTGTTTATGCCAACGAAAATCATACATTACTTGGGGTAAAATGTCATGTTTCTCCCCCTGAAACTTGAAACAAACACCCTCCGATGTATAGGTAGTGACCCTCTTTCGATCACAATCAATGACAACTTGGTGTGTCATCAATCAATCCATCCTAAAGATAACATTAAACTTTGACATGTCCATGAATCTAAGGTCTATAGTGAGTAGAATTCTCGAGAACTCTAGCTCACAATCCAGATATAGTTGATCAATACATACCCTAGCACCTAAGGGAGAACTCACATGCAATAATTTTTCTAAGGTTTTAACCTCTAAACTCAAATCTCTCACACACAATGTATAAATAAATGAATGTGATGCACTAGAGTCAAATAATACCCTTGCCCATAAGCGGGAGAGTAGAATTGTACCCTGAAAAACTCATTAATTAATCCACTGGCTCAATCTGATGTGTGATGGCACAAACTCGTCCTTGGGTCCCCGAAATCCCAGCTTGTAAGCCATGTCCTCAGCCTTAGCCCATGCCCTGGCCCGTCTGGCCTGATTGCGAAGTCCTTACTTGTGAAGTAGTAGGGGTCTGTACAGTACCTTAGAACTAATACTGGCTTTCCTGGCCATGGTAGGGTAGGGAGGAATGAAATAAGTTTGTGTATACCCCACTGATGAGTGGGATTGAAATGATCCATAGCTTTGGGATCCCTGTTTTTGAGGACAATCCCGCTTCATGTGGTCCGACTTGTGGCATATATAACAAGTCCTCTGGCATGCCTGATATGTAGTCCTGAAGCTTCTCCTGTCTTGGGAGGATTGACCTTGGCCTTTTCCTTGATAGTCGCATCCCTATACTTGAAACCCTTGTGGGGTAGATGTTTTTTGCTTCTTCCCCGACGTAGAAGAAGAAGATTGACCCTCCTTCTTCATGTCCTTAGGACTTACCTCCCAGATGTTCTTTGCATTATTGACTTCCCTCTCAATGGTCATAATTGTCTCAATCATCAAGTCTAAATCTTGTAGGCGATGGCCGACAATCTTCCCCTGAATGGATAATTTCAAATCATCCTCAAACCTCCTCACTTTGCCCATGTTCATGGCCACATAATCATCAGCAAAACGGGCTAACTCAGTGAACTTAGTCACGTATTTCATCACCATCATAGTCCCCTACTTCAAATCCAAGAATTCTTGGGCTTTTGCATGTTGAACAGCCGATGGACAGTACTTGTCCATGAAAAGCTCCCGAAACTCTCCCTATGTCATTGCTTCTAAGTTCTTCGAGGCCCTTGTCCAATCCCACCACAAATGGACTTCTCCATCTAGCTGGAATGCAGCTAGTCTTATCTTAGTGGCATCGGAGATGATCTTCATAGCCTCTAAAATCTTTTTGACTTGTTGAAACCAATGGTCGGCCACCATCGGATCTGCCCCTCCCATAAAAATTGGAGGCTTGTGTGCCTTGAACTTTTAGAAGTTACTTAAGCCCCCTTGGTCCACATTGGCGATAGCCTGTGCAAAAGTAGTCATCATCATGTCAATAGCCTCCATAAAGGCTTGTTGGTCAAAGACCGGTGGTGGTTGGTTGTTGTTCCTCCCACCTTCTCGGTCGTGTCCTCTTCCTTTATTTTCCATCTACATACATGTCAAATAGCAATACAGCACTAACTTAGTATCCCAAGATAGGAATTAATTTAAAACTTTGAAATTTATCTCCTTGTCTCACTAGTAAAGCATGTGCTACCAGTAGTAGACATCTATACTTTGAACCAACCCGTTCATTCTTTTTTCGACCCCTAAGGTTATGTTCTCTAACCCTAGTGTCTCTTTTTCATACATATTTTATTATGCATATTGTTCACATAACATATAACACATAACATGTAGCATTTAAAGCACATAGCATGTAATGCACATTGAATACAATGGTCTAAACTCATGCCCAAGCCTTTGGTAAATCGTAAACCTAGGCTTTGATATCAAGCTGTGATGCCCCTAAAACTAGGGGTCCTTTATCAACCGTTGATCACCCATCAACCCACGAAATTACCCATGAATGTCGCATAACCTGACATCACGACAACATCCCTTATCTGGGATCATAACCCACACAGATAAACTTTATACCCTTTATCATTTACCAATCAGTGGTCCTTTATACATCAATTTATAGTCATTAATATCTCATACAACCTTTTTGAGCATGAAGAATCAATGCCCAAAGACTTAATAAAACATTTAAAAATTTTGAAGTTTAAAGCAAACCTACCGGTAGAAGTGTTCAAAGTTCTACCAGTAGAAGCTGTGCACTAGACTTCAGTTTCAGAAAAAATTGAGAAAAACCTACCGGTAGAAGAAATCCATGTTTTACCGACAGAAAATACTTTCTGGAATTGTTCTACCGATAGGAAAAGTTACGATCTACCGATAAGAGAACCCTACTAGAAATTTTCTACCGACAAAAAGTGACGTTCTATCGATAGAACCTACCTACTAGACTACACCAGTAGAAGTGCTCAAAGTTCTACCAGTAGGTGTGCACAGTTTTCTTCCAATTCATCCATTTTTGATTTCAACCCATTCCAACCTTGTACAACTTCAACCCAAACTCACACAACATTGAGTTCTTACATCAAACATGGTTTGCATGAGTTCATTTATAATCATTTGCATATAACTACATGTCCAAAATCAAATTACATGAAAGTTTCACAACATATGGTTTTAAAGCCACAAGTCGGCTTTTATTCTTCATTGAGAGCCCATATGAGTGTCACACCCCATCCTGAGAGACCCTCTTAGGTTTCCCAGAAATGGAAGCGTAACTCAACACGGGGCGCTACCTACATTTATAATGCAGTAATGCATTTAAAAACCAATAATGTCACATAATGTCACAACCAAAACAGAAAACTATATACCAAGTACACAACAGTGTCATTTTTGTCAAAATAAAAGATTAGAGATTTCATCCCTTTACAGAAAACAACAGGGAAAACAGACACTCTTGTTTAGTATGTACATAACCAGTTTCCTTAGTTTTTTTCCCATCTCTACCATGCTACTACAGTAGTGGACCTCACTCTAGACTTTGGTATCCTGAAACCAATAATTTTCTTGAGTGTATTGTGTATCATAATAAATGAAAATATTAAAAATATGGATCAAATATAATTTCACCAAAATATGTTCACAATCTGAAGAGAACGTCAGAATCAAAGTATTTCCAACTCCCTTTGAAATCTCATAATCTCTGCCAATATAACAACATAATAAATAGTCCACATGTGTTATGTGTCAACAACAACTTTTAAGCAATGTCAAACTATCAACAACATTTAAACAATGTCAAACTATTTACAACATTTAAGCAATGTCAAACTGTCTCACGACAACTGTGTAGTGTCCAAATCAACAATATGTAAGTCATGTCAAGCTATCAACAACTCTAAAACAGTGAATACTGCTCAAATTACAAGATTTTCAACAAACCACAAGTTGCTCAACAAAACATTTGATCCATAGCTTAAGCAACTCAACTCAAATCAATTCAACAAAAATGATTTCTCACATATAAGAGAATAAAATTGGTATATCATATACTTTTATTTTCAAGTATTATGAAGCAATACACTTCACCTTTACCGCTGATAGATATCCTTCCTTTCTTTACGGTCGATCCCTATGTGTAACTGAGGTAGTAGCCTCCGACCCTACTAGTTAACACATGGATTAATGCAAATGAGTATCGAATCAAAAATAGCTTAACTAATGCAAATCAATGCATAGGAATGTGTTTCGTGACGTTTCATATTCACCACAATATAACTTTCGTACTTAAAGTTTGAAGACAATTGGCCTCTCATGCGTTTACAAACTCAGTGAGTATCCTCTACAATCTCAAATTCGAATATAAATCCTTATTACACTTATAATTAGTTTAAAAGGAATCAAGCATCACTTTTTATACATTCAAATGCATCGTTTCAGACCACTGTGCGTTACTGCACACAAATCCCTAATTCGGATCCCTGATTTTCAATCCAAATTCAAAATAATCATAATTTTGAAAATGTGTTAATAATCCATAAATAGTGTAATACATGATTTCAAAATGAATTTGAAAAACTTCGACTGATCTGGAATTGAGAAACTCTATCTTGCGTTGATTTTCGATCTGAAATAGCCAAAAATAAAATGATGTTATTTTTCAATGAATTTTCATACACATACTTAAATAACCTACCTAGAAATGAATATAAAATTTATTTTCCCAAAATCATCCAAAAACTGGGTCAAATTGGCCCTAGAGGCCAAAATAGTCATTTTAATCCTCATTTTGATCCGACCGTCGGATTGGCTTGAAATATTACCAGGACCTCCGCACAGACGTTATGAAACTTTTGGCACCAACCAAAGGGAAATCAAAATCCAAAAGCTCCCTAATGCGCTGTTGGGGTGCACTAGTGTACCTCCTCCTCCTTCATCTTCTTCCTTGGTCACTTTAACCAAAATCCTTGGCTCCTTCCATTAGCCTTAACCTACTTACTTCTCACCCTTATTCCTCCCTACTCAATACACCTTTTCACCTAATTTTTGAACCTAAAAATTCATCACACATCACTCTAACAAACCCCATAATTCTCAAGCTTCGAATTAAGCTTAAACCCATAAACATAACCGGTCAAATTAAACCAAAAATAAGATTTCTAGTTTATGGCCAGACCTGTAACTTGCATTTTAACCATCTTAACAACTTATAAATCCATTTCTAAGGTCACCAAATGATTCCTAAGGTCCATTTTAGCTAGGAACAACTTTCTCTCCAACGCTTATGCTCCAAAACCAAGAGATCAAAAATCCACCATGGCCGAAACTTCATCACCACCATCCCACCATCTCCACTCATGGAAAGCTTTGAAATTACCACAAAAATACTCCTATACCTCCCCACAACACTCCTATGCCAATCAAAATGACCTCAAACTCAAAACTCATTTCATAAAAACCTAAAACCCAAAAATTTAAAACATGAATTCGAGCAATTATAGTGCATGATATGAAATTCTAATGATATTAGGAGATTTCTAACCCTCAAATTAGTCTAGTAGCATACCTTTAATTGTTCAAAGTAGCTTCTTCCACAAATCCAAAATTCCAAATTTGAATTTCTCTGTCTAGCTCCTCTCTTCTCCCTCTCTCCTCTCTTGGCGGTTCTCCCTTATCCAGAAACTTGTTGAAGTCTTAAGCATCTCCTCCACCACTCTAGAAACTTGGAAAAGGCGGGGGAGAGCTCTTGCGCTGCTAGGCAATATCTTGGGAAGAAATGTCATGTAATGGCATTTTCGTAAATAACTCAATTTTTTTTTACTTTAATTCTAATTTTTTTTATAATTATATACCTATTTAAAACATGCACTATATAAAAAAATATTTTTCTATTTTTTTTTCGTACACATGCATGCTTGGGTTTTACAATGAGAGTCTTCCATCGGTGTAAACCCTACCCCTGAAATATTTTTCCATTAGGGTGAGCCACGCTCAAAAGGGTATCTCCTAAATAGGCTACTCCCCAACCTAAATGCATATAAAATGTTTACATGCACAATTCAACAAGCAACAATATTTCAGTCAAGAATATGCAATTCAATGTTCAAAATCACCATGTCATGTCATGATATAAGATGAGACTCACTCATGTACTTCAACTCCAGCCTTCACCAGCTCTCTCAACACATGCAAATGTCATCCGTATGATCTCCAGGTATTCCAAGTCTTTGCCATTAATGTTACACATCCAATGACTATTTAAAATCTCTAGGTCTTTCTTGGGGTGGGTATTTATAGACTTTCACCAACGGACACCCAACCGACATGAAATTCAAGAACTTCCACCAACGATTCTGCGTACACCGACACACTTTATGGACTAAACCAAGGGAATGCGTATTCTAATCACCGGGTCTTGCACCCGATGGAAAGTCTAGCCCTTCTTACTAACCCCGACCCTATTTTCAATGCAAACTATACGACTCAGTCGAACCTCGGTCCAACTATCCTGAGCCCACGTATCATCCACCAAGAATGGTGTTTGATCAAACCATGTACACACACCCACACTCATGTCAAACACTTATGAATTCGATGTCTCCGTGCATATGCAATGTAATGTACAATTCCTATACAATTTTATGTTCAATATGTTATGAGTGTCATATGAACCAATTCAACCACATTTTCACATATTCCATGGTCAATTATATCATGTGCATATAATTACCATAAATCATCTTAATGTCAATACATCACCAAGCATATATCAACAGTATACCCAACAACAATTTCCAAGCATGTTATCACATAATCATATAAATAACACAATTAACTCACAAAAGTATAATATAAACATATAGCATGTCCACATAACACTATTTTTCAAGAAATTAAAAGCTAGTAATTTCTATACACCAATTCAACCTAGAATTGATTTTTACCCATTTTCAATATACATTTCATCCATTTAACAACAATAGGCAAGTGTTATACATCTCTAACAACCTATCCATTCCATATCACAACTCTATGATATAAATAAACTTAGTTAGAGAGAGAACCCTACCTCTTAAAGTTTAAAACAACGGTAAGAAGCTTCATGAATCTCAAATCACGTCTAAACCGTTGATTTCTCCAAGTCCCATTTTTGAAACTTCACCCAAATTCGTGCTTTTTTGGTATGGTTGCGTAACCCTCAATGAGAATGACAACTTTTGTTATTGGCTTGAGTCAATTCGAGCAACATAGAGACGTAGATCGTAGAGAGAAAGTGTGAAACTCTTGCTCTTTTTCTCTCTTCTTACTTTCTCTTTTTTAACAGGTAAAAGGCTGAGAATTGGGGAAGAAAATCAGATTTTCTTCTCCTTTTATGGTCTTTAAATACTTGGGTCTCATTCTGTCACACGTTTTCCTTTCCTAGGTATGTTTTTGACCCGAATTAATTAAATTTCGTCCTGATTTAAGTTCAAAATATTTTTACATGGACTAATTTTAAATTATTATCCAATCTTTTAAATTTAATTCCTGGGTTCGTTTATGTGGTCACCTGACACCCAGTCGCCTCATAAAATGTAAAAAATTCGATTATATCAAAATTCGATAAAAATTCACATGATAGCTAGATTTCACGAGAAGAATTCAACGATGAGGTTCGTTTCATCATCTGAGTTCTAGAAAAATTAAGGTTTTTAACCCATATTGTAATGACAAATTACCGTTTTACCCTTTTTCATAAAAAAAATCAAATTTATTTGGATTTTACAGAGAATGATGTCAAGGAATGTTTTAGATAAAAAAGAGATAAGGAAAGTGAAAGAGAATGAGAATGAGGGAGGCAGAAGATTAGTGTAAGGAATGGGGAGATTGAAAGTGTGACAGAGGGATAGGGGGAAGGGAATTTTGGTAGGGTTGAGAGAGGGCAGAGTTTGGCAGAGAAAAAAGATGGGGAGAGAGTTACTTGAGAATGGGAGAAAAAGCTAAGTGATTGTGGTCATTAGGAGTTGTTTGTGATGTTTGGGCAGCTACAGTGGATGGGCAAAGGTGGTGCCTACTAGAGAAGAAAGATGGTAGATGGAGCGAGGAGAAAGAGAAGAATGAGATTAGGGCATAATAAATTTGGGGATCTTTGAATTTGGGGAGAGAGTAAATGTGGCATTAGGGCATGAGAAGGGTCAGAAAGGAGTAAATATTTAGTAAATGCACGATACGCCATAAAAGTATGAAAGTTGGACCTAATTATGAGGGAATTCAAAAATTAAAAATTTTTGGCAGGATAATCAAAAGTTAATTTGGTGTGTTGAATCAAAAATTTTGAGATGATTTGAGACGTGAGGAGCTCTAGACAGTTTAGGATAGTGTCGTCTGTTGGTTGATACCTTTTTTTGTCTCAAAATGATCTCAGCCGCTTTTGTCTCTAAAATTCAAAATTTGCTCTATTTTATTATATAGATATTTTTACTACAAAGTGTCCCCAAAAAGATCAAAAGCGGCTAGTCGTTAGGAGATGTAAAAAAAGATTGAACCTGAGACTTGTAAATTATCAAAAGTTAAACCCAACCACTTATCACTCCTAATTAATTGTTTGTATATATGGGGCAATAGGATAAATAGTTATGTGTTAAAACCCATAAAATATCTATCCTCGTCTCTCTGAAATTCCTCAAAGAAGAGAACTCAAATTCAAAGATTGTGGTGCACATTAATGCCTCATCGTCCCACAAAGAAAGAAAGACACACTCAGAAGTAGTAGTGAAAAGATGAATAGTCTCTATTTGAAGGCATGGATTCATGGGGTGACTTCAACAATCCCAGTCGTTGGAGAAGCTTTAGACGTCGTACAACTTCAGCCCACTTGAGCGCCGCCATGGAACGTTCTGCAAACAGTGGCTGCGAATGCAATTTTAGTTGAGAAACTTTTTGTTTTGTCATCAGCCGCCTCGAGATGAGGGCTCACAGTTGCTTTTGCTTCAGGCCATCAAGAAATTCTGCTAAAAGTCGAAGAAAAATACAACCATGAAAAGTGAAGTGAACGAAAGAAAATGAAATAAAATATATTTTTGTGCATACATTTGATTAGCATAAAAACCTTGCAAGAAAATTTTTTTAAAAATTCATTATATTGTTTGAAAGAAAGGAAAAATTTTTTAATTATCTAAATTATCTTTAAATATATTAAATTGGTCTAGAGAAAAAAAAATATGTATTATAATTAAAAATTAAATTTTTTTTCAAAATGTTACTCCTAGTATAATTTGGACAACCATCAACACAAAGGTCTCTAAGTCAAATATAATGGTTAACTAAATTCATACCAAATTTTTTTAAAATTAATAATCAATAAAATATTTTAAAAAAAATAAGAGTAAAATAAGAAATTAGTTATACATCACAATTTTCTTATATTTTCTTTTGTTTTTTATAAGAAAAAAAGTTGATTAGTTATGAGAAAATATAAACATGGAAGAAAATTATTTTTTTTTATTATTTTCTATTTCATACTTATCAAACATAAAAATTTAAAAAAAAAAAAATTTCTTACATTTTTTACAATAATCCCACTTAACAAACAAACTCGAAGTTATATGCACTGGAAGCTTCCTTTTTTTTTTTTTTCTCCTTTCTCTATCTTTTCACTTTGCCCGTCAAACAAAACAGACAGACACCAAGTTCGTCTTCTCTAGCTCTTTCTCTCCACTTTGCCTCTTAGATAGAACGAACATACACACACACACACAAAGAGAGCTCATTTTCTCTAGCATCTTCTTCTTCACCACAAGCAAAAACTTCAAATCTAATCTCTCTTTCGCAACAATTGGAACTTCAAATCTAAGCATAAATCTATGTATATACAGAGATCTGTGTGCGTCTATGCATGTGTTTGCATGTATATACATCTATATATATGTGTGTATGTCTCTATATATATATTTTTGTAAATGCATCTACATGTGCATGTGTCAATGTGTGTGCGTGTGAATATATTTTTTGGAGATAAAGAAAGAAGAAAGAGCAAGATGAGAATTATAAATTATTATTCAAACAAATTATATAATTTTTATTCTTTAAAACTATTTTCAAAAATATATAATCAAACAACTTTTCCAATCTAATAAATTTTTAAAATTCTTTCCAAAAATAATTTTTAAATACAAACTAAACATGTCCTAGCTCTCCCATTAACTTAATTGTCTTCAAACCTTCATCAACATTTCGTATTATTAACTTCGAGAGCTGCAGATCAGACTACCCAAACATACATACAGAGAGAAAACCAGTAAATAAGCGAGGGTAGAGGAAAACCTAAGGCTATTGATGCTACTTATACTGCAATTTCAAAATTCCAAAATCGCCCTGCAAAATTATATAAACCAAATTACCAAGTTAAACTCAATCCTAAATTAGAATACCAGATAATCTCACACCCCCATTTGATAAACGATGAAAACACTGAAAAGAGATTGCCATTTACACAGTAGTAGAAACACATTTGAAGGAGGGCTTGGAAGCATGAGATTCTACAATTAGAGACCAAATATCAGACAAATTCATTAAAAACTAACTGACAAACAACCCCCGAAGGATTGTAATACATTTAATAAACTGAAATTAGATCCTAAAACACCAGTACTACCTAACCTTACCCCCCCCCCCTCCAAATTTACCAATTCAAAACCCCCAAACAAACAATAACACAATCAAAATCAACCACCGAACCCATACAGAGTCCTTCCCTGCCTCTTGAGAGCATAGACCACATCCATGGCAGTCACCGTCTTCCTCCTAGCGTGTTCTGTATAGGTAACAGCATCGCGAATCACATTCTCGAGAAAGATCTTGAGAACACCGCGAGTCTCCTCGTAGATAAGCCCACTGATACGCTTCACTCCACCTCTACGAGCCAGACGACGAATCGCTGGCTTTGTGATGCCTTGAATGTTGTCGCGAAGGACCTTCCTGTGACGCTTCGCTCCTCCCTTTCCCAAGCCTTTGCCACCCTTCCCGCGTCCAGACATTTTCCGATGATTGAGAAGATGAAATGAACACGAATTCAAAGGAATTGAAATTAAAAGAGAAGCGCAATTGATTTGGAGGAAGTTAAAAGGTGACAGTGGGTTTATATAGGAAATGCTTCGGATATAAAGGAGGATGGGGACCGTTGGATTTGGAGTGCAGATCGACAGTTGAGAATGGCGATCCGCGTCATTAGGTTTAGGTGGTTCTGAGCCGTTTACAAGGGTTGAATCGACGGTGGGGAATGACAGTAGTTTGATGACACGGATTGTGCTTTTTCGGCTGCAACGCTTGTCGAATATTCCTATATAGTCGTCTGCTATGAATCTGAATCTATAGTGGTTGTTCCTTGTTTGTCCTCCTGCACCTGCTAGGCCCGGGTTACTTGGGCCGATCCACGTGTGTTGAATTTGAACCCCGGGTAGGATGTTAATCGAAGGGAAAATTAAAAGGAGGCATACCCAATTTGATTTAATTGTAAAAAAAAATATATAGAAAAAACGTTGGGTAATTAAGTTCTTAATTTTGATACTTATTTATATCTAAGTACATTATTTAAATTTTACTGATTTTTTTGTGATATTTTTGCCCTTCATTAATCTATGTGTATTTAATGCACCACTTTAAANAAAATATAAACATGGAAGAAAATTATTTTTTTTTATTATTTTCTATTTCATACTTATCAAACATAAAAATTTAAAAAAAAAAAAATNATGGTGCATTAAACATCTCTTATTTTTATGGGAGAACTTGAATACATATTTATATATATATATATATATGATTGACACTATTCTTCTGAGACTATAGTCTTCAGCCAATGTTTATAGTGTCAATTATAATGTCAGTCATTAATTTCAAGGATAAGATGGAACTTTAAACTTATTTTTAAAGATTCTTTTTGTTGTCTTGCAATTCTTAAGAAAAAGATAGGTATATGATTAATTAATTGATCTTTCATAGNCGAAGTTATATGCACTGGAAGCTTCCTTTTTTTTTTTTTTCTCCTTTCTCTATCTTTTCACTTTGCCCGTCAAACAAAACAGACAGACACCAAGTTCGTCTTCTCTAGCTCTTTCTCTCCACTTTGCCTCTTAGATAGAACGAACATACACACACACACACAAAGAGAGCTCATTTTCTCTAGCATCTTCTTCTTCACCACAAGCAAAAACTTCAAATCTAATCTCTCTTTCGCAACAATTGGAACTTCAAATCTAAGCATAAATCTATGTATATACAGAGATCTGTGTGCGTCTATGCATGTGTTTGCATGTATATACATCTATATATATGTGTGTATGTCTCTATATATATATTTTTGTAAATGCATCTACATGTGCATGTGTCAATGTGTGTGCGTGTGAATATATTTTTTGGAGATAAAGAAAGAAGAAAGAGCAAGATGAGAATTATAAATTATTATCCAAACAAATTATATAATTTTTATTCTTTAAAACTATTTTCAAAAATATATAATCAAACAACTTTTCCAATCTAATAAATTTTTAAAATTCTTTCCAAAAATAATTTTTAAATACAAACTAAACATGTCCTAGCTCTCCCATTAACTTAATTGTCTTCAAACCTTCATCAACATTTCGTATTATTAACTTCGAGAGCTGCAGATCAGACTACCCAAACATACATACAGAGAGAAAACCAGTAAATAAGCGAGGGTAGAGGAAAACCTAAGGCTATTGATGCTACTTATACTGCAATTTCAAAATTCCAAAATCGCCCTGCAAAATTATATAAACCAAATTACCAAGTTAAACTCAATCCTAAATTAGAATACCAGATAATCTCACACCCCCATTTGATAAACGATGAAAACACTGAAAAGAGATTGCCATTTACACAGTAGTAGAAACACATTTGAAGGAGGGCTTGGAAGCATGAGATTCAACAATTAGAGACCAAATATCAGACAAATTCATTAAAAACTAACTGACAAACAACCCCAGAAGGATTGTAATACATTTAATAAACTGAAATTAGATCCTAAAACACCAGTACTACCTAACCTTACCCCCCCCCTCCAAATTTACCAATTCAAAACCCCCAAACAAACAATAACACAATCAAAATCAACCACCGAACCCATACAGAGTCCTTCCCTGCCTCTTGAGAGCATAGACCACATCCATGGCAGTCACCGTCTTCCTCCTAGCGTGTTCTGTATAGGTAACAGCATCGCGAATCACATTCTCAAGAAAGATCTTGAGAACACCGCGAGTCTCCTCGTAGATAAGCCCACTGATACGCTTCACTCCACCTCTACGAGCCAGACGACGAATCGCTGGCTTTGTGATGCCTTGAATGTTGTCGCGAAGGACCTTCCTGTGACGCTTCGCTCCTCCCTTTCCCAAGCCTTTGCCACCCTTCCCGCGTCCAGACATTTTCCGATGATTGAGAAGATGAAATGAACACGAATTCAAAGGAATTGAAATTAAAAGAGAAGCGCAATTGATTTGGAGGAAGTTAAAAGGTGACAGTGGGTTTATATAGGAAATGCTTCGGATATAAAGGAGGATGGGGACCGTTGGATTTGGAGTGCAGATCGACAGTTGAGAATGGCGATCCGCGTCATTAGGTTTAGGTGGTTCTGAGCCGTTTACAAGGGTTGAATCGACGGTGGGGAATGACAGTAGTTTGATGACACGGATTGTGCTTTTTCGGCTGCAACGCTTGTCGAATATTCCTATATAGTCGTCTGCTATGAATCTGAATCTATAGTGGTTGTTCCTTGTTTGTCCTCCTGCACCTGCTAGGCCCGGGTTACTTGGGCCGATCCACGTGTGTTGAATTTGAACCCCGGGTAGGATGTTAATCGAAGGGAAAATTAAAAGGAGGCATACCCAATTTGATTTAATTGTAAAAAAAAATATATAGAAAAAACGTTGGGTAATTAAGTTCTTAATTTTGATACTTATTTATATCTAAGTACATTATTTAAATTTTACTGATTTTTTTGTGATATTTTTGCCCTTCATTAATCTATGTGTATTTAATGCACCACTTTAAAATGGTGCATTAAACATCTCTTATTTTTATGGGAGAACTTGAATACATATTTATATATATATATATATATGATTGACACTATTCTTCTGAGACTATAGTCTTCAGCCAATGTTTATAGTGTCAATTATAATGTCAGTCATTAATTTCAAGGATAAGATGGAACTTTAAACTTATTTTTAAAGATTCTTTTTGTTGTCTTGCAATTCTTAAGAAAAAGATAGGTATATGATTAATTAATTGATCTTTCATAGCATTGCAATAGAGACACCAAAGTAAAACTTTGCAATTATTAGTATTCCATGTGGAGAAAAAGCTATAAACATTTTCTCCTCCATAATCACAAAAGCAGTCAAGAAGTTCAAGTGATTTGGCAATAAGATCCAAAGAGAATGAATCTGAGTTATGACTGATTTCTGTAACTTCTTGGACTTTTTCTGCAAAATAAAAATCACTTTTTAATATGTTAGAAGAGGATGGAAAATTTAATTGATTTTCTTTATAAATCAATATTTCTTTTATTTGATTTGTCAGTCTCACTTGAGAAGAAGTATTAACAGGTCGATATATACCATGTGGTATATTAATGTTTTGGAAATTTTCCAACATAAATGGGAAACACTTGATGGAAAAATTATAAACAGTTTTTATTCTCTAACTACTAAACCAATAAAAATACCCTTAAATAATTCTGAAGAAATTCATATAAACGCTTGTTATACGGGCAACACTATAGGTCAACATCTCACTAAAATTGAGAATTTAATATATTCACACCAAACTTCAACTTTACAGTCCCGTAAGGATAAGGAAGTTGAACAAGTCAATATAAAACCATCAGTTGACACTTCCACATTCAATTTGCATAATAAAGTGGAAGATGAGTTCATAAATGCACTCAAAAATAAATTGAAAGGCTTGACATTAAATGTCAACTCTAAAACCCAAGATGAAGAGCAATCTTAAACTGAAATCCAACAATATGAAAATTCTTTACACCAAATACAATATGAAAAAATAAATAAAATTAAATTTTTTAAACCAAAATCTCAAGCTAATATTTATGCACAAGCTCATCCCATGAGGGCTTATTATCAGAGGACAACACCTCAAAATATTATATATGAAGAAAACTTGTTTATTGATCAACAAGGATATGATGCTTCCTCCATTTATGAATGGAATATTNGATTCTTTACACCAAATACAATATAAAGAAATAAATAAAATTAGATTTTTTAAACCAAAATCTCAAGCTAATATTTATGCACAAGCTCATCCCATGAGGGCTTATTATCAGAGGACAACANAATTCTTTACACCAAATACAATATGAAAAAATAAATAAAATTAAATTTTTTAAACCAAAATCTCAAGCTAATATTTATGCACAAGCTCATCCCATGAGGGCTTATTATCAGAGGACAACACCTCAAAATATTATATATGAAGAAAACTTGTTTATTGATCAACAAGGATATGATGCTTCCTCCATTTATGAATGGAATATTGATGGTATGTCTAAATATGTCATTCATCAAGTTTTACATAAAATTTTAATGTATGCTTCAATATGTAAAGCTAATCGAAATTCTGATCATGCTACTGCTAAATTTATCACCACCAGGTTTACAGGCTAACTAAGAGGATGGTGGAATAACTATTTAAGTCAAGTTCAACAAAATGAAAGTTTAAATGCAGTCAAGGTAACACCAGCAAAAAGTGAAACTATAATTACTCAAGAAGATGTTGTATATACCTTGGTTCAATCTATCTTAAAACACTTTGTTGGATCCAATTTTTAAAATTNTATGCTACTGCTAAATTTATCACCACCAGGTTTACAGGCTAACTAAGAGGATGGTGGAATAACTATTTAAGTCCAGTTCAACAAAATGAAATTTTAAATGCAGTCAAGGTAACACCAGCAAAAAGTGGAACTATAATTACTCAAGAAGATGTTCTATATACCTTGGTTCAATCTATCTTAAAACACTTTGTTGGATCCAATTTTTAAAATTTGGATAAAAACAAAGAACTTTTAATGAATTTAAGATGTCTCACCTTAACACATTTCAGGTGGTATAAAGATGTGTTTTTGGCTAAAGTTTTGCTAAAATCATATGTTAATAATGAATTTTAGAAAGAAAAATTTATATTAGGATTGCCTAATTTATTTGCTGAAAAAATAAGAATTCGCTTAAAGCAAAAACATGGAGGATTTAAAATCCCTTATGAAAATTATACTTATGGGGAACTAATTTCTGAAGGTATTTCGGAAGGTTTAGCTCTCTGTAATGATTTAAATCTTAAAACTCAACTTAAGAGACAAAGATTAACTGGTAGAAAAGAACTTGGAAAATTTTATAATCAATTTACTTATAATCTTGATATCCCAAAAGATAAGGTTTCTAAAAAACCTTATGCTAAGCCTTATAAATAAGGTAGAAAATTCTATAAAAAAAAGCTATACTAAGGAACAACTCACTAAAAGAGTGAAAGAAAAGGACAAGAAACATTTTCTTAAATGTTTTAAGTACGGAAAGGAAGGTCATATTGTTTCCAAATGTTTAATTAAATAACATATAAATGAATTAATTAATGATGAAGACCTTAAAGAAAAAATCTTTTTAAACTCAGAANGCTATACTAAGGAACAACTCACTAAAAGAGTGAAAGAAAAGGACAAGAAACCTTTTCTTAAATGTTTTAAGTACGAAAAGGAAGGTCATATTGTTTTCAAATGTTTAATTAAATAACAGATAAATGAATTAATTAATGATGAAGACCTTAAAGAAAAAATCTTTTTAAACTCAGAAAATGAGATTGAAGATAATTTTGAAGACTACAATATTAATGAAATTATTGATTCTTCTTCAGAAATCGGTTCTTTAGGACAGGATAAACCTTGTTCTTCACACTGTAAAGCTGAAAATAATTATTATAAAGATATTCTAACTATGAATGGATTAAGTATAAATAGTTTGACTAAGTCACAAATTTTTATTCTTGATCTTATAGATAAAATTCAAGATCCACTTTCTAAAAGAAAAGCTATTGAACAATATTTAGAGATAAATCTAGATGAAAAAAGACCTAATCTGTCTCAACCATATTCATTAAAGGAAGTCCTTAATAGAAATGAAAAGGACATGAGTAATAGTCCACTCCATATAAAGGAAGCTTTGCCTATTACAATTCAAAATATAGAGATAGAAATCAATGAAGTCAAAGAAGACATAAAAGTCTTAAAGTCTAGATTATTAGCTTTAGAAAAACTCCGATCTAAAGAAAGTGACATACATGATGATATAGCATCACCATCACTATCTAACTTTGATGATAAAACATCACCAAATGAAAATATAAATGTTTTAGAAAAAATAACTTATCATAAATTGTATATGAAAATTATTTTAGTTATAAATTCTGAATTTACTGTCGAAACTATTGTTTTAATTGACAGTGGAGCAGATATGAACTGCATAAAGACATGATTAATTTTGACAAAATATTTTGAAAAAACTACTCAGTCAGTAAGTGTTGCTGATGGATCAAAATTAAATATTAATTTTAAACTTTCTAATATTTTGGTTTGTAATCAAGGAATTNCGACAAAATATTTTGAAAAAATTACTCAGTCAGTAAGTGTTGCTGATGGGTCAAAATTAAATATTAATTTTAAACTTTCTAATATTTTGGTTTGTAATCAAGGAATTTGTATTCCTACTACTTTTATGCTCATTGATAATTTAAATCAATTGGTGATTTTAGGAATACCATTTTTATCCTTAATCGAACCTATAGAAAGAATCGATTCTAAAAAAATTTTGACTACCATAAATGATCAACAAATATTATTTAAGTTTATAACTCCACCTCAAGTGAAACTGATAAATCAAATAAAAGAAAATTTGATTTATAAAGAAAATCAATTAAAATTTTCATCATCTTCTAACATATTAAAAAGTGATGTTTATTTTGCAAGAAAAGTCCAAGAAGTTACAGAAATGAGTCATAACCCAAATTCATTCTCTTTGGATCTTATTGTCAAATCACCTAAACTTCTTGACTGTTTTTGTGATTATGCATGAGAAGATGTTTATAGTTTTTCCTCCACATGGAATACTAATAATTGCAAAGTTTCATTTTGGTGTCTCTATTGTAATGCTATGGAAGATCAATTAATTGATCACATACCTATCTTTTTCTTAAGAATTGCAAGACGGCAAAAAGAATCTTTAAAAGCAGGTTTAAAGTTCTATCTTATCCTTGAAATTAATGACTGACATTATGATTGACACTATAAACAGTGGCTGGAGACTATAGTCCTAGAAGAATTTTGTCAAGAAATGGTAAATAAACTTGGTGGTATAATTATTAGAACCCAAGTTTTTGTATATAAAATACATATTATTCTGATGACTATAAAAATGATTTTTATGTATATAGAAGTGCATATTACTTTAATCCATATAAGGATACTTATTATTTTAATGCATATAAAAATGCTTATTATCCTCTACTCTCTATAAAGTCATCATCACATAAAGGTGATATAGATAATAACCCGTCAAAACAACTTAAAGTTGTCACATCTTTGTCAAATAAAGTTAACAATAAAGATAAGTTGTCAAGAGATAAATCTCTCTCTAATATTTAAAGATCTTTGACTTTGTCTCCATATATGGAGCTTAATTTTTCATTTGTCTCTAAAATTATTGAAAGGATATATCCTTACAATGTTAATAAAACCAGAAAAATCAGGGAGATTATTGATTCCAGACAAATCAAGAAACATTTAATCCACTTTTGGAAAAATTGCCCGCTTGAGTTTAAAAGTAAAATCATAGCAGAATGTCTTAAAGACATTAATAAAGAAGAAGATAAATCTTCAACTGATAAAGCTTCATCTTCTACATATATTATTCCCTTTACCAATATAAATATTGGAACTAATTTAAATTCTATGAAAGTTCTTAAAGAATTAATTAAAAAAAAAAAACCTTAAATAAATCCTTGGCATCTTAAAGCAGCGGTTATGGAGGAATTCGGTTTTCAGATCATGTCTAATTTTGGCATGAGCAAAACAGAAAAGATGTATCTCGTTAACCCTCCTACAATTGCTATAAAAGGCAAAGCGAAAGATAAAGTTGAGGAAAAAAATAGGAAATCTCCTACTTCTATTAATTCTGATGACGACTTTATAGATTTCTAGGAATATACCCCTCTTAAAGGTGACATTGAAATTAACGAAGAATTGTTAAATGTTGATATGAAGATAAATCTCCATGATGACAGACATAATGTACTGTCTACTTTATTTTATAGGAAATGATCAAATAAAATTGATTTCTCGGATAAAGCCGACTCGGAAGCAGTGATGCACGCCCTGACCTCACTACGAAGAAGTGATGTATGCCCTTACGTTATTACAACGACTGTGAATAGTGTACAGTAATTATGATGTAAGCAATGACATCATTATAAATTATTAAAGTTAGGAACAGTATAAAGTTGTGAATAGTATTTTTTATTTTGAAATCCGAATTTCATGTCCGACTTTATATATAGGGGTGCAGGCCTGACTTATGGAGCACCACCCCCAAGACCTTCTCCATACCTTATCTCATACCTCTACCAACTCCCTTGACCATCTCCTTCCTTCCTTCCCTCTTGCACCCTCGGTGAACCCTTTTCTTGTATAACCCTCCTTCTTTCACCTCCTACTCTACTACTGTAAGTAGATTTTACTTTGTAAATACACTTTTGAATTAATAAAAGTTCTTTATTTTGTAGATAAATCAAAACCTTTATCAAAGTCTTCTTCCTGAGAAGAAGTATTAACAGGTCAATATATACCTTGTGGTATATTATTTTTGAAAATTTTAATTCCTTCAATTATAGGTTCTTTATCTCTTCTTCGATTTTGGACCGAAGAAGTGGATTTTCTTATAGGTATAAAAGGAGTTAAAGGTGTATTATAATCTAATGAAGTTTCTGATTTATCAAAAGATTGTAAATAATTTCTAGAGTTTATCCTAGCAAATTTTATGGTAACATCACCTTGGGATGATTGGGCGATCTAGGTTATTTCTTCATTTATTTCTGGTTTTTTAGGAACCACAGACTTCAATTGTTAGGAGTCCAAAAATTGGATATCTGACTATTTAATGGTTTTAGGGACTTCAATTTTATTTTTAACCGTGTTGGTTTCAATTAAGGTGGTTTGACCTTTAAAATTCAAAAGCTTAGCTTCAGGACATAGAGTATTCATAACTTTATAATATATCCTATAAGCAAACACAATTATTTTTGTGCCTTCTTTATAATTATAGCCACGAGATTTTATATGATATGTTAAAACATCCAAAATATTTTTATCAGTCAAAGATACAGATAGATTTGGAAAATAGTTAAAATAAACTGGACCAGTACTTAAACTGGACTGCATAACACCCATTAAAGACTGATCAAAATTAAGACATCTAGCATCTTGTAATACTAAATACACTTTTGAATGATATATATATATATATATATATATATATATATATATATATAAATACTTATGTATGTATGTATGTATATACTTGTTGTTAAATCTCTTATCTAAATTTTGAATTATCTTTTAATGCACCTTGATTCATGCATTTTTTTTTTCCAAAGTGTTTTTATTTTTAAATTAATTTAATATCTGAATAGTGTAATAGTATAACAATAACAATGTAACAATAAAAGTGTAACAGTGTAATACTAACAGTGTAACAGTATAACAATAATAGTATAACAAACTATTTACACAAAATATTGTACTATTATATTTTGTCAAACATATAATTTTATTCAAACTAGTTCATCTCCGTTTTAAATTTGTTATCGCATACACAAAATTATTGAACACTTTTTTTGTTACAGTGTATTTGTTACACTATTACATTATTCGGATATTAAATTAATTTAAAAATAAAACCATTTTTCAAAAAAAAAATGATTGAATCAATGNTCAAACTAGTTCATCTCCGTTTTAAATTTGTTATCGCATACACAAAATTATTGAACACTTTTTTTGTTACAGTGTATTTGTTACACTGTTATTGTTACATTATTACATTATTCGAATATTAAATTAATTTAAAAATAAAACCATTTTTCAAAAAAAAAATGATTGAATCAATGTGCATTAAATATAATTTGAAAATAAAAATCACTTTCCAAAAGAAAATATGCATGAATCAAGGTGCATTAAAGATAATTCAAAATTTAGATAAGAGATTAAACAACAAGTNAAAAATAAAACCATTTTTCAAAAAAAAAATGATTGAATCAATGTGCATTAAATATAATTTAAAAATAAAAATCACTTTCCAAAAGAAAATACGCATGAATCAAGGTGCATTAAAGATAATTCAAAATTTAGATAAGAGATTAAACAACAAGTATATATATATACATGTTTATATGTATTAACATATACACATGAATTAAGGTACATTAAATACGTATTTATATGTATTAACAAACACACATGAATCAAAGTGCATTAAAGATAAAAGATTTTNAAACAACAAATATATATATATACATGTTTATATGTATTAACATATACACATGAATTAAGGTACATTAAATACGTATTTATATGTATTAACAAACACACATGAATCAAAGTGCATTAAAGATAAAAGATTTTGAATTAAATGACCCTAAAATGGGCATTTATGTCTTTGTAACTTAGTTGTGTACTTTTTTTCATAATATTTTGTTCTATGTATTTTTTGCCAAATAAGTTTAATTAGGTATATCAGCTTCCAAAGAACCCTTAATTGAATTGAAGCTTATGACATAAATATAAAAATGTATAAAAGTGTACTACTAATAAATGAGTGCAAAAGAATTTATAATTCAAATACTATTAATAGAAAAATCTAAAATAACTTAAAAGTCAAATAGGTATATGAAATAAAAAGTGTATGAAAGTGATAAAGAATTTATATGAAATAAAAAGTGTATGAAAGTGATAAAGAATTTAAAATTCAAATATTGTAATAAAAGAGTCTAAAATAACTTAAAAGTCAAATAGGTATAGGAAATAAAAATGAAATGAAAATAATATGTGGGCATTATTGACTTTATAATAATAATTAAGGATAAAATAAGTAATCAAAAGTTTTTCACAAATGTTGACATTGATAAGTAAAATATAGATATTCATGTTGGATTCAATTTGTCCTTATAATAAAAGTAATTGAACTCAAACTCAGATTTGCATATATCAAAAAACACTACATTAATATGACATGAACTCATAGTATGCCGATTAGAAATCATCTCATCCAATTCATCGATGATACTACTATTCATTCAACTTGTTAAAATTCTTAGTCGATACGAATGAATTGAACTTGAGCAAGCAAACCTAAGTAAACATATGACTTGGGCACAACCTAAATGTCAAATGAGCTTAAAAATTTGATACTACTTAGTTCTTTTCAAGTAGGGTTAATTGCGGTTGTGGTCCCCAAAGTATTCATTTTATCTCATTTTGGTCTCTAAGCTTCTAATTGCATTGATTTGGTCCCTCATGTATTACATATGCACTTACCTAGTCCCTGCCATTGACGCTGTCCACGATTCTGGTGGTTCATAGTCATGTGTCATCCGCATGACCCAGGTGAGGGGCTTATATGACATTTACCCTTATCCCATTCATGGAGGAAAACGACTAATCAGGATACTCTTCACTTGTTCACTTGTTCTGCAATAGAGAAGATTCTTTAGTTAGGGCAAAATACAATTAGGGCAAAACAAAGCACCATTTGAACANACTTGTTCTGCAATAGAGAAGATTCTTTAGTTAGGGCAAAATACAATTAGGGCAAAACAAAGCACCATTTGAACAGGTCAGAACACCATTAGAGCAAATCANTCTAATTGCATCAAGTTGGTCCCTCATGTATTACATATGCACTTACCTAGTCTCCACCGTTGACGCCGTCCACAATTCTGACTGTTCATAGTCATGTGCCATCTGCATGACCCAGGTGAAGGGCTTATATGACATTTACCCTCCTCCCATTATTGGAGGGAAACGGCTGATCAGGAGACTATTCAATGTCTTCACTTGTTCTGCAACAAACAAGACTTTTCAGTTAGGGCAAAACACGATTAGGGAAAAGCACAAAACAGAGCACCATTTGAACAGGTTAGAACACCATTAGGGCAAAGCCCAAAGATGGTACGTTCCAAACGACGAAAGACTGGGAATCAATATGCATATGAAGACATTCCCCATTATGGTATGTACTCATTCTCATAAATTTAAGTCTAAGGTTCATGGGTAAGACTGATTTATAAAAGTCGGTATTCAATATTAGATAGTTTATGTGTTTTTTCAAAATCATTTGTTTATGCATTGTAAACTCTTTGTTAATAGTTTATGTATAAGTTGCAATATTTTATAGTTGATGTGGTCCTTGAAAACCATTTGTTTATGAATTGGAAACTGTTCAGTAATAGTTAATGTGTTAGTTGCCATATTTTATAGTTGATGTGGTCCTTGAACATGATCTTATTATACAAGAATCACAATGGAGAATCTTTAGGTTGATGGTGATGTCTCAGTTTATAAAGAGAAAAGGGTAGCATCAGAGTCTGATGAATCAGACAGTGAATACCATCCTGATTGTGAATTTAGTGAGTTTGATACGTTGGTTGACAGTGATTATGAAAGTGAGTATGATGACATGTTGTATGATAGTTATGTTGATAATGAAGTTGAATGGATTGGTTTGAATAGTAATAGGTAGAAAGAAACAGTAACAAACAAACAGTTAGAACTCAGTGATACAGATTGTGATTCTGGGAAGATTTTAAGTTGCTTCAGTTCATCTGATAGAGAGAATCATGCAAGAAAACATAAAAAAATTGAAGTATTTAGGGCAGAAAATGATGAGGAAGACCCATATTTTAAATTGGGTATGTTTTTTTAGTACATCTGATGATATCAAGGTTGTCATTAGACAACATGCTATCAAACATCAGAGAAATGTGAAATTAGTAAAAAATGATAAGAGGAGGGTGAGGGCACAATGTGAAGGGGGCTATAGTTGGTTGGTTTATGCTTGTAGAGTGCATGGTGATAAAACATACCAAATAAAGATATACATTGGTAAGCATACATGTGGGACAATTTATAATAACAGAAATGTCACCTCAAAGATGATAGCATTGAAGTATATGGATGAACTAAGGGTCAATCCTTGTTAGCCTACAAAGGCTTTTAAAAAGAGGGTTAGGAGAGATTTTCATGTTGATGTGTCAAGGAATCAATTGTATAGAGCAAATAAAAGGGCAATGTTGTTGATACATGGTGATGAAATTGAACAATATGGTAGATTGTGGGATTATTGTGAGGAACTAAGGAGGACTAAACCTGGTTCCACAATTATCTTGGATGCACCTGGTGATGAGGAAAATGGTGAACTTATATTTCAGAGACTTTATGTATGTCTTGCAGCATGTAAGAGGAGATTTCTTCAAGGGTGCAGGGGATTTCTTCAAGGGTGCAGGAAAGTGGTTGGATTAGATGGTTTCCACCTGAAAGGGGCATATAGTGGACAATTGTTGACTGCAGTTGGGATTGATGCCAATGATTATATGTTTTAATAACTACATCTAGTATCACTATCCCATATTATGTGGTTAAGCTCTCTCTAGGAATGACTTTACAGTCCATACATGATTTACGATCCACTTATCTAATTAGGAAAAAATATATTTAACTTTTATTTAATTTATTTTTACAAGTTATTAAATGTTCATCCCCTTTTTTTAAAAATACGTATTTGCTACTATAAGTTTATATGCCATATCAAAATCTAAGGTAGACTCTCCAGCATTTGATTAATATCATTTGATTAATATAAGTTTATATCCCCTTTTTTGTCTCCATTCCTAATAACAATTATCACTTTCTATTTAAAATGCGGATCTACTATTATTTCTACTTCATTCCTACATCTATCTTTCTCAGTATAATAAAGTTTATTACATATATTTTTCACTTTCCTAGTTTTAGCCCCTACTCACTTAGTTTTGTGTAGGTATGCCATGTTAACTTTTCTTCTAGTTATGGTTTCAACTAGCTCCATTCATTTACTTGTTAGTGTTACTATATTCCAAGTTGCTAACTTTAAGTTTAGTATCCTAATCTAACCTCTTTACCTGCGCTTGTTCAAAGTGACACAGGAACATTGGTGGATTTTTCATCTCATCCGAGTGACTAAAATGAGGCAAGTTTATTACCAAAATACAGCTCTTTTCAAACATATTTACCGATATATGATAATTTTGAACTTATTTACCAAACTATGGTACTTTTGAAAGCAGAATCAACAAATTCGATTTTAACAATAAAAACGAAATTAACAACCCCATTTTTAATTTAAAAAAAAATTAAAAAAACGTAATCAATGAATATGCTTTCCTTTTTCACCAACAGAACACACATCCTTTCCTATCTTCCACTGTCATAAGTAACGAGCATTTGTTATCGGTACATGACATCCATTGTCTTTTGATTTTATTACATCAATTATATTTTGGTAAAACTATTAGTTCATGAAAATAGAGATTTTATAAATAATAAATATAATAAAAAAATGACATGAAAATCACAAATAAAATAATAGTATTAAATAAAATTGTACTTATACAGCTGGCTGTGGGACTTGTAAGAAGAAGATAAGTTTAAAAAATTAATTTAAAAATTTGACCCTGAACATTGAAAAGATTTTATTTTCATAATTAATATCTTAATTCATAAAAAAAGATCCAATAATCTAAACTTTATTTTGAATGTTAGATGATACAATTATTTTTTATTTGATCAAATTGAATTAAAAATCAATTGTAATTTTTTAAAATTATACTTAATTGATTCATTGTATTGTCAAGTTTTTATAAGGTTTGTGGGTTGAAATACAACTTTTTGGGTCATATTATAATTTTTGGGTCTTAATGGGCCTTTGGTCCAATGATATTCTTTACTTTGTGAAGACTTTGTCTTTTTGAAGTCAAGGGTTCAAGTACCCCCCTCCCCTTCCCTCCACCCCCCAAAAAAAAAACTTTTTGGGTCATGTTATAATTTTTATGGCTCAAATTCTAATTTCTTGGGAATCATTTAAATATTTTGAAGGTATTTGGGATTGATTATAACAAATTTAGAATCGATCTCAAGTAACCCAAAATTTATAAATAACCCCCCAAAGTTATAAAGTAATGTTAGACCGACAAAAAATGGGATAAAAAATAAAGACCAAAAGATGTAACATTATCATAATGGTATTATTGGTCCCACTTTTATACGTTTAAAATTTAAATTTTTTCAATTATTATAATACCATATCATTTGATCCTAATTTTTTTTATCATTTTTTTGGTCAATCTAGCATTACTGAAAATTATAAATGACTCTCAAAATTTATAAATGACAACAAAAATTGTAAATAATACCAAATTTTGTGAAAAAAACATTCATAGAATTTGTACATAGTAATACGATACAATTTTTTTTTTTTGAAAAATGTTATTAAGACCTGATTTAGGTACCAATCAAACCACCTTTAGTACCCAAGTCAGTAAATGAGATAGTAAGTTGAGACGACAATAGGCACTGTGGGACAGACCTCCACTAAAGTAGTAGTGGGGCCCTGCCCACATAACACAATAACACCCACACCCATGGCCAGCTACTCACCTCCACTAAAGCAACAGTAGGGGTGCCGCCCATAAATAATGACAAGGCAAATTCTCTCTTTATTTAACTATATTAAAGAAAGAGGTTGGTGTTAGTGGGACCATCACACAACACACTAGACCACAAGCACTTTAGCCTTGACCACATAGCATCACGCCCACAAAAGGAGCAATGAGGCGCCGCCTTCAAGCAACAATTAGGTGTCGCCCAACAAGCAGCCTCCAAGTAGCCTTAAGGTTCTGCCCACCATAACAAACACTGAAGAAGCCTCCTGCGTCACCCACCACCACTATGCCCAAGGTGCTGCCCAACCTCATGTGGTGTCGCCTAAGGTACCTGCCCAGCTTCTTGGCGTCACCCAAGGCACCCTGCCAACTTCCAGGCGTCGTCAATAGTGCCCTAGGGCGCCGCCCAGCTAGCTACCCCGCCTCCGGCGTCACTTGCACCTGGTGCCACAATGACCCTCGTCCTGGCTTCGCCTCTGTCCGTCACCCAGATTGGCCGAGACCTAGAGTTCTAGTAAAACTCAACTTCGAGTATCAAGTGAATATTGATAAACAAAGCCTCCCAATGAGCATATCCCTTCCTACAAGCCAGGACTCAACGTCTTAGTAGGATTTTACCTCGAACATTTGGGAGATTGGTGATGAGGTCTATCCTATCACCACCTAGAGTTTGATTATACTTGGAACACGGATTCCTATGTTGCTATAAATAAAGGTTATGGGTACTAGGTATGTAATTGAATTCAAGCCTATTCACCATACACTTTTTCTTCGACTAGCTTACTGACTTAAAAATCGAAGTCCCTCCGGCCATCGGTTCGCCTAGGCGTTCTCTTGTCTTGCAGGTTCATCAAGACTTCTCTACCACCTTCTCCGTCTGTACGAGGTGGTTACTTTCAGAATGGATTTATCCCTGCACAATTGGTGTAGTATGTGGGAAACGATTAAGTTTTCTACTAACCAAGAAACCTTGAAACCATGACCGATGAGAGAGCCCTCGATCCCAGAACCATCCGTTCACTACTTCCACTAACCCCGATCCACGAGGATCCCGTTAACTATAACCTCCAGGTATCAGAGGAGGTGCTACCTAGTATTAGATAGGACCACTCAAGAGGAAATCCTCCTTCTCACCACAACCTTCCTGCTCCTAATGTAGAAGGCGGATTTGCCACTAAGATTGATTACCATGAGGCAATCAGGAAGAAGATGGGGGAGCTAGAAGCTCTCAGGCAAGGCCTTCTACGCCAGAGTGGCAAGTAACTCACTAGTGAGGTCAGGTGGCCAACCCGTAACCATGATCATCGTAACGATCACATTGAGGAAGCTTATTCCTCCCAACATAGGAGCCATTCTCGAGCAAGGAGTTACTCGACTCGCAATCAGAGTCGAAGTAGGTACTCCCCTAGGAGAAGCATTACTAACCACACCCTCAAAGACCCTTCTTCGAGGCATGATTACCCTTATCGTAGGGGAGGGCATGAAACACAAAGAAAACGCCGTCCTAAGGAGCGAATGGGATGACAGGAGACTCCTTCCTGCTGTCAAAGGGAATACCGCTGAGACGACTATAGAGGAGAAAAATGAAGGTGCTCTGAGCCACCTCATGATGTGGCCACCCGACCACAACATGACTATACTCATGACGACCCCATTTATTTAGCGAAGGAGAGGGTGAGACAGACCCTCGCATGGATGACTACCACATCTTTCGTTCGATCCATACGAGAATCCGAACCCCCATGGAAGGTCAATCTTCTGACTTTCGAGTTATATGATGGCCAATCTGACCTGGTGCTTCACATAGGAGCTTACACCAACAAAATAGCCCTCTGGACAAACTATGAGGCATTGATGTGCAAGATGTTCCCTTCCAATTTGGGAAAGTCAGCACTTAAGTGATTTCATGGGATGCCCGTGAACTCCATCTACTCTTGAGAGCAACTCGTTGGGGAGTTCGTCTCTCGAATCATAGCAAACAGCTGAGAACCCATAACGATTGATACATTCTTGGCACTGTGCCAAAAAGGAGGAGAGACTCTCCGAGAGTATGCCATGAGGTACCTGAAGACTTATGTCGACATCAAAGAATATGATGAGAAGATCGTTGTTGTCTCTTTTCGCTTGGGCCTCCTAAGGGAAAATTAGTTGCGAAAACATCTCACTATGTGGCCACCCAGGAGTATGTCCCACTTGCAGGAGCACATCAGAAGATATGGAAAGGTGGAAGATGACAAAGGGCCAATTGATCGGCTACCATCTCCACCGAGAAGGAATCAAAGGAAGGAGGCTAGCCCCACAAAGCCATCAAAGAGGGGAGAAACATCAAAGGGGATGAAGGACTCATCTCAAAGAGTTGATACTATTTTTAGAGAGCCGATCTATCGAATTTTAAATTAGATTAAAGACAAAGAATATTTCAGGTGGCCACCGAAGATGACGGGGGATCCCTCCAAGAGAGACCAAAACCTTCATTGCTCTTACCACAAAGATAAGGGCCACTGAATAGAGAGTTGTCGCACTCTTATGCGCCACTTGGAGGAATTGGTCAAGTAAGGTCACATATCCTAGTACATAGACAAGGAAAAGAATGCCAAGGAGCAGGCAGAACAACAGACTCAACTAGATGATTAGCCTCGACCAAGGGATGACCAACCTCCTAAGGTAATAAACGTCATCTTTAGTACCACTCCTTCGATGCAAGTTAACTCGAACTAATCTCAGACCGAGTATCAAAAAGCCCGCCATCTTCAACATGTTATGCAAGCAGATCACCAAGGTAGTCACACTTCCAAGCGTTGAAGGGTAGATTCAGAAAGTGTTCCTATCACATTCTCAGATGTGGACTTGAAAGGAGTGGTCCACCCATATAATGACCCCCTTGTTCTCACTTTCAACATTAGCGACTTCCAAGTAAGGCATATGCTCATTGACCCTGGGAGTTCAACAGAGATCATGTATTACGACATGTTCAAGAATTAAGAAAAACTCAAGCGGACCTTAGATCTTTGCTTGGACACCTTATAAGATGCCAGGTATTGACCCCTCATTAGCTAGCCGTCATCTTAATGTAGACCTTGCTCGCAAGCTTGTCATTCAAAAGAGTAGGAGGTCTATTCTCCAAGATGCGGAAGCTGTTGATGAAGAAGTGGGCAAACTCTTGGAGGCCAGTGCAATAAGGGAGGTCCAATACTCGGAGTGGTTGTCAAACACTGTTGTAGTCAAGAATAAGAATGGAAAGTGGCGAGTATGTGTCAACTTCACAAACCTTAACAAGGCCTGCCCAAAGGACCCTTTTCCACTCCCGAAGATTGATCAGCTTGTGGATGCCACATCTGGCCATGCAAGGATGAGCTTCTTAGACGCATATAGAGGCTACCATCAAATTCCCATGTTTGGGCTTGATGAGGAGAAGACATGGTTTATCACACCAAAGACGATCTACTGCTACAAGATCATACCTTTCGACTTGAAGAACGCAGGAACTACTTACCAGAGAATGGTGAAAAAGCTCTTTGGCTCCATGATCGGCTAAACGATGGAGGTCTACATAGATGATATGGTGGTTAAGAGCAAGAAGTCAGAGAACCACCTCTTTGACCTTCAAGACGTATTTGATATCTTGAAGTGTCACAAGCTTAGGCTTAACGCTTCAAAGTGTGCCTTCGGAGTGAGCTCTAGGAAGTTTTTAGGACACTTGGTGACACGAAAAAGGATAGTAGCTGATCCAGATCAGATTAAGGCTTTGTAGGCAATTAAGAAGCCTTCCTCAATCAAGGAAGTCTAGAGGTTAATGGGCATGGCTACGGCCCTTAACCGATTTATCAGTCGATTTGCAGACCGATGTGGACCCTTCTTTTAGTTGCTTAGAGCAGGTCGGGCTTTTCACTGGGATGATGAGTGTGATAAGGCCCTCGACAACTTGAAAAGCTATCTCCAGACACTTTCTTTGCTCGCCTCTCCTTTGCAGGGGGAAGAGCTTTAACTCTATTTAGCTATATCCAAACACGCTATAAGTGGAGTGTTGCTACGGGCAGAACAGATGGAACAAAAACCTATCTATTTTGTAAGCAAGATTTTATTGGGGATAGAGACTAGGTATACTCCCCTCAAAAAACCTGTTTTTGCATTGGTTATAACTTCTCACAAGCTGAACCACTATTTATAAGCACACACCATTGCGATAATCACTGGACACCCCTTGAGGAGTGTACTTGGTAAGGCGGATCTCTTTGGTCGCATTGCAAAGTGGTCACCTGAGTTGGGGCAGTACGACCTTAAATTCATTCCAAGGACGGTGATTAAAGCACAAGTCTTAGCCGACTTCATAGCATAGTTTATGTATGAACTACCAAAAGAACAGGCAGCAACATGGAGCTTGGCTCTCGGGTCCCAACCTTGGGAATTACAAGTTGATGAATCCTCAACTTGGAAAGGATCAGGAGCCAGTATTGTCTTGTTCTCACCTCATGGAGAAGTCTTGGAGCAGGCCCTTCAGTTGGGGTTTGTTGCCACCAACAACGAGGCTGAGTATGAAGCACTAATCTTTGGTGTACGGGCTGCATTGAGATTGGGGTAAGAGGAGTTGACTATATACTCCGATTCTCAATTGGTGGTCAACCAATTATCCGGTGAGTACAACACCCGTTCAAACACAATGACCTCGTACCTACAGAAGGTATAGGACTTGCTTGGATGGTTGAAGTCCTACAAGGTAATCTAGATCCCAAGAGACTAGAATGAACACGCAGATGCTATTGTTACTCTAGCTTCTGCTAATAAACAAGGTTTAAAGCGAATGATTAAAGTGGAGTATCTTGAGAAACCAAGTACACATGAGGACCCAATAGAGGTTAATTGCGTGGAGCAAGCACCGAATTGGATGGACCCTCTTGTCCAATATCTTAAGAATGAGACTCTCCCAGAAGATAAGAAGTAGGCAAGACTCATCATCTCAAAGTCAGCCCCTTACTAGTTGTCACCAGATCATAAGCTCTACAGGAGGTCCTTCATAAGGCTGTACTTACTATGTGTCCACCCTAGCAAAGTGGAGTATCTACTCTATGAGATCTATGAAGGAGTGTGCAGTGCCCATACTGGAAGAAGAAGCCTTACCTTAAGGGCCATCTCACAGGGATATTGGTGGTTTTACATGCAGAAGAACGCACAAGTATATGTTAGGAAGTGCAACAAGTGTCAAAGGTTTGCTACTATACCTCGACAGCCAGCATGTGACCTAAACCCACTCACGAGCCTTTGGCCATTTGCTCAATGGGGTCTCGACATAGTAGGTCCCTTTCCTTGTGCTCCATCCAACAAAAGGAATCGCATCACTGCAACTGATTACTTTACAAAGTGGATTGAGGCCAAGCCCCTCTCCAACATCCACAACACTAATACCAAGAAGTTTGTATGGGAGAATATAATCACAAGGTATGGAATTCCTTATGCCCTTATATCTGACAATTGCACTCAATTTGATAACTCAGCATTCAAAGAATTCTGTTTGGGATATGGGATCCGTAATTATTATTCCTCCCCTGCTTACCCTCAATCAAATGGGTAAGCCGAAGCTTCAAATAAGGTAATCCTTGACAGTATCAAAAAGAAGCTTGAAGCAGCCAAAGGAAAGTGGGTGGAGAAACTTCCAATGGTTCTTTGGGCTTACTGAACAACCCCAAGGCGTTTTACTGGAGAGACGCCTTTCTCTCTCTTATACGGTACAAAGGTTGTCATTCCTCTTGAAGTAGGTCTACTAACTATAAGAACTGAGGTCTATGACCAAGGTAAAAATAATCAAACCCTTGAACATAACTTGGATCTTATTGAAGAAAGAAGGGACCAAGCAATGGTTCAGCTGGCAGCATATCAGCAGGAATTAGCTAGATCCTACAACAAGAAGGTCAAAGAAAGGTGCTTTACACCAGGTGACTTAGTTCTTTGTAAGGTTCTCACTCAAACTAAGGACCCTATGGATGGCAAGCTGAGCCCTAACTGGGAAGGGCCTTATAGGATGGCGGCACGAACAGGGACAGGAGCTTATAGATTGAAGGAGCTTGATGGCAAACCAGCTCGCTGACCTTGGAATATCATCAATCTTAGAAAGTTTTCCTTCTAGGTTATAATACATTTTCATTACAATAAGTATACAACAACATTCATTCTGGATCATCGATAAAGAGAATCTTGTTCTTTACAACTATGAGCCCTCTTAAAACCAACATCCACGGTTGCACCTCTTAAAGCCAACCTTTACTATTGCACTCTTAAAGCCAACCTCCATGGTTGTACCTCTGAAAGCCAACCTTTACGGTTGCTCCTCTTAAAGCTAACCTTTATGGTTGCATATTTAAAGCCAGCCTTCACGATTGCACTCTTAAAGCCAACCTTCGTGGTTACTCCTCCTAAAGCCAACCTCTATGGTTGCATCCCTTACGCCAACCTCCATTGTTGCAATTCAAAGACTTAAGATAAAAATAAACTTGGGACCACTGATACACAAAACCTTCTAAGGGGGTGTATAAGACTTAACAACCTTACTATTACTAAGTCTCCTTATCCTACGATGTCAAGTGTAGCTGAGCAGGCACATTAGAAAATTCTAAAAAATCCTGATTGATACCTCATTTAATTTACTCCATTAAATAAGGTATGGGGGCAATTGTGGGATAGACCTCCACTAAAGTAGCATGGGGTGCCGCCCACATAACATAGTAACACCCACATCCATGGCCAGCTACTCACCTCTACTAAAGCAGCAGTAGGGGTGCCGCCCATAAATAAGCCCATGCAAGTTCTCTTTTTATTTAACTATATTAAAGAATGAGGCTGGTGTTAGTGGGACCGTCACACAGCACACTAGACCACAAGTACTCCAGCCTTGACCACACAACATAACGCCCACTAAAGGAGCAATGAGGCACCACCTTCAAGCAATAATGAGGCGCCACCTTCAAGCAACAATGAGGTGTCACCCACCAAGCAGCCTCCAAGTAGCCTTAAGGTGCCGCCCACCATAGGAAACACCGAAAAAGCCTCCTGTGTTACCCACCACCACAGTGCCTATGGCACTTGCCTAGGCGTTGCCCAAGGCGCTACCCAACCTCCTGTGGCGTTGCCCAAGGCACCGCCTAGCCTCCTAGCATCACCCAAGGCACCCTGCCAACTTCTAGGTGTCATCAGTAGTGCCCCAAGGCGCCGCCCAGCTAGCTGTCTCGCCTCCGGCGTAACTTGCACCTGCGGCCACGATGACCCTCATCCTGGCTTCGCCTCTGCTAGTCGCCAAGATTGGGCCGGGACCTAGAGTCCTAGTAAAACTCGACTCCGAGTATCAAGTGAGTATTGATAAACAAAGCCTCCCAGCGAGCATATCCCTTCGTACCAACTAGGACTCAACGTCCTAGTAGGATTCTACCTCGAACATCTAGGNCTAGAGTCCTAGTAAAACTCGACTCCGAGTATCAAGTGAGTATTGATAAACAAAGCCTCCCAGCGAGCATATCCCTTCGTACCAACTAGGACTCAACGTCCTAGTAGGATTCTACCTCGAACATCTAGGAGATAAGGTCTATCCTAGCACAACCTAGAGTTTGATTCTACTTGAAACATGGCTTCCTATGTCGCTATAAATAAAGGTTATGGGTACCAGGTATGTAATTGAATTCAATTCTATTCACCATACACTTTTTTTTGACTAGCTTACTAACTTAAGCATAGAGTCCCTTTGGCCGCCTTTGGCCATCAGTTCACCTAGGCGTTCTCTTGTTTTGCAGGTTCACCAAGGCTTCTCTATCACCTTCTCCATTTGTACGAGGTGGTTACTNGGCCATCAGTTCACCTAGGCGTTCTCTTGTTTTGCAGGTTCACCAAGGCTTCTCTATCACCTTCTCCATTTGTACGAGGTGGTTACTTTCAGCTTGGATTTATCTTCACACAAACACACCAATTTCCAAGCATGCCTTGATTCATCATGAACATGCGATGAAGGCTGGCACATCCCCTTGAACACTTAGCCAAGCTGAGCGTCAGAAGGGAGGATCCTCTAAAGTAGTCCATGTCAATGCAAGATCCACCTGGGTGGACCTCTATATATCTTACCTCCAGAATGATGACCTTCCCTTGGATTGCCTAGGGCTAGAAGAATAATTATGAGGTGAGACAAAATATGTCCTTATCAATGGTGTCCTTTGTAGGAAAAGTCTATGTCTACCTTACCTCTGCCACTATGGGCCTGATAAAGCAAGGTACATGCTGAGAGAAATTCATGATGCAGTGTGAGAGAAGCCACTCTAAAGGTCCAGCAAATTCCCACAGATGTCATGAATTCAAGGGTGGCTCAAGACAACTTGGGGCCTAAAGTGGTACCTTTAAATGAGGTCTTCTATATTTAGTATTAATATTTTTTTATTTAAAATTAAATTTTCTTGCTTTTTGAGTTGCAAAAGTATTAATTAAGTTTTTATATTCAAGTTTTTATACCATATCTTTTTCAATTGATAATTTCGCTAATCCAGTTAATCTTTCTTGTGACATGATCGACTTTAAGAAATATTTTATCAATTTTAATTTTGAAAAGTTTCTTTCCGCAAAAATGATTNTATACCATATCTTTTTCAATTGATAATCTCGCTAATCCAGTTAATCTTTCTTGTGACATGATCGATTTTAAGAAATATTTTATCAATTTTAATTTTGAAAAGTTTCTTTCCGCAAAAATGATTGTTACAAGAATTGTTAATAATATTCTATAAGTAATGCATGCATTTTAAAAAAAATCCAACTTTTTTATAGAATTTAATATTTTAATTGGAGTGTTTTCTTTTGTTTCTAAATTTTTTTTNGAATTTACTATCCGAGTTGACTATTTGTTAATAACATGATCGATTTTAAGTAATGCATGCATTTTATAGAATTTAATATTTTAATTGGAGTGTTTTCTTTTGTTTCTAAATTTTTTTTAAAACGTTTAGTTCTAAAAATAAATCTAAGCCATCAATGTCAAAAAAATATTCATGTTTTAAGAAACATTTGAGATCCAAACAATATTGTTTTAAACTATCATCGGTCACTGATTTTAATTTTTTTAAGTTAAATAAAAAATAAAAATATTTTTGTACTTTTGTAATTGTTCAAATCTACTTTTTAGTGAAGAAATAGTTTGATCAATTATATATGTAAAATAGTCAATCCTAAAAAATTCTTCAGTAGATTGTGTTATCTCGTCATAAACATTATTATCAAATTGTTTCTTTATAAAAACTCTACGTTTTTCATGATATATTGGTTCTATACCCATTTCACACACAATCTCTTTAGATGAAATCGTAGCATTTGTAAATCCACTTTCCCTATATTTTTCAAAAATAAAAATGAGACCTTTTAATTGATCTATAGCAATATCAATATGCATGTCTTTTGATTGCAAATATTTACTAAGTTGACCAAAAATAAAATATCATACCAAATAATCATGCCCAATAAGAACTCAAAATTTTCAATCTCATATGTTGCTAAAAAATTAGCTTCACTTTTTGTTTTAGGATCTTCACTAGTTTTTGCTAATTGCAATAATGCATCTCTTATTCTTGGAGTTTGAAATCTTATTGCTTTAACACTTTCAACATGACTTTCCCAACGTATTTGTGACAATGAAATCTTGAACATTATATTGTAAAATTTTTCATTGTTTTATGGAAGAAGAAGACAATGAATATATACGTTGTATTATTCTAAAAATTTGTATACCCTTGGGACAATAGTTAGTCATATCACAAAGTACTAGGTTTTAATTAAGACAATCACATGTTGTNCTTAAGAGTGAAATCTTGAACATTATATTGTAAAATTTTTCATTGTTTTATGGAAAAAGAAGACAATGAATATATACGTTGTACTATTCTAAAAATTTGTATACCCTTGGAACAATAGTTAGTCATATCACAAAGTACTAGGTTTTAATTAAGACAATCACATGTTGTGTAAAATGCTCTAAGATATATATTGAGAAGTCTTTTTTGTACACCTTGATGTTTTTGTTTCATATTAGATCCATTATCATATCCTTTTCCTCACACATCATTAATATCTAGTTTAAGATTATTTCTTACATCTATAAGTTTATCAAAAAAACTTTTTTCCATTGGTATCATCTACTTTAATAAACTCCAAAAAATATTCTTCTATTTTTATTGGACTTGTTGTAATATTTACNCACCTTGATGTTTTTCTTTCATATTAGATCCATTATCATATCCTTTTCCTCACACATCATTAATATCCAGTTTAAGATTTTTTTTTTACATCTATAAGTTTATCAAAAAAACTTTTTCCATTGGTATCATCTATTTTAATAAACTCCAAAAAATATTCTTCTATTTTTATTGGACTTGTTGTAATATTTACGAATTGTAATATGACAGATATTTGTTCTTGATGACTTGCATCGAGTACAATCAAGTATGATTGAATAATATTTTACTTTTTTAACTTTTTTAATAATATTGCTTCTTACTTCATTTTCTAACAAACTTATCAATTTATTTTGTATGTTATGTCCAAGATAATGATTATGAATTCTATCTTGTTGAATATGATGAACATTTTATTGCATTATCGGATCAAATTTCGCAATCATTTCAATTAAATTTAAACAACTGTCATTATTTTCTTGATATATCTTTTAATTTTTTCCCTGAAAAGCTAAATTATTTTTACCAAGATTCATTACAATGACAATAATTCATACTAATACATTTTGCCAATATTCTTTCTCTCTATGAATTTGTTTTTAGATACTTTTATCAATTGTTTTATTTAGTTGTAATCTTGTTTCTAATTCAATCCAAGTATTCATATTAGTTATATGCTCATTAGTTATTTCTTGATTTTTAAGCTTAACACTAATATTTCTTAAATCTTTTGTTCTTTCATTAGTCAGTTTACTTGTACAATGATTCATATTGAACAACTTGCAACAAAAAAAAAAAAATCTTTATCCAAATCTTTGAATATACTAGCCATATTTTGTCAAGTGTTTATCTATTTAATAATTTGCGAATATAATGTGAAGTGAAAAAATGCCTAGAGAGTTCATCGTGAGAAAAATCTAAATTATTTTATCTAATTGGACCATTTTCTACTAATAAATCTCTTAATTTTGTATCAATATTTTTTATTGACTTGGATCATAAATATTTATATGACTATAATCACTTGTTTCATTAAAAATTTGATTGTCTTCTATTTCACTATTTTTTTTATTTCATTATCTTCTATTTTATTATCTTTTATTTCAATATTTTTTATTTCAATAATTTNCTTTTATTTCACTATTTTTTTATTTCATTATCTTCTATTTTATTATCTTTTATTTCAATATTTTCTATTTCAATAATTTTTATTTCATTATGGAACTGGTTTTTTGGTTTTGGTTTATACAGAGAGAGAGTTGGCTTTTTCGTTTACCAAGAGGGAAAGAGAGACAGAGAAATGACTGTAGCCTATGAGTTGTAATGATTTGATTTTTGAATTTTTTTTAGTTTAATGTGCCTTTTGAGTTCAATTTTTTTTTTACCATTAATTTTTTTTTGAATATTTAATATTTGGATNGATGTGCCTTTTAAGTTCAATTTTTTTTTTTTACCATTAATTTTTTTTTGAATATTTAATATTTGGATTGGAATATGGGCCTAAATGAATGATAGGGCTTATATTTTTGTAAGATTTTTTTTACATAGGTTATTTATGGTATTTAAAAAAGGGGAAATTGGAAGGGGATAATCAAATTAGATTTAATTGTAAAAAAGTACACAGAAAAAAATATTGGATAATTAAATTCTTAATTTTGATAGTTATTTGTATCTAAATACATTATTTGAATTTTACTGATTTTTTTGTGACATTTTTGTCCAACATTGATCCATATGTAATTTCTTTGAATAATGGTGTATTAAACATCTCCTAGTTTTATGAGAAAATTTTAATATTCCATATTTGTATGTTTTCCCTTGATTCATGCGTTTTTTGTTTTTGAAAAGTGATTTTATTTTTAAATTATATTTAATGCACTTTGATTCATGCGTATTTTTTTTTTCGAAAGTGATTTTGTTTTCAAATTATATTAATATCCGAACAGTGTAACATAGTAACAATAACAGTGTAACAAGTCATTTACACAAAATATTGTATTATTACATTTTGTCAAACATATATTTTCATATAATTTCATTCAAAACAATCCATCTCCATTTTAAATTTGTTACCATGTGAACAAAATTATTGAACACTGTTTTTTGTTATAGTGTATTGTTACACTGTCTTTGTTATAGTGTATTTGTTACACTATTTTTATTACACTATTATGGAGTTCGGATTTATTAACAAATTTTGAAATTCAAATAAGTGATATATTCTAAAATAAAATGGAATATTAAAATTCTCCTATAAAACTAGTAGTAGTAAATATTTAATGCATAAATATAATTTGGAAATAAAATTATTTTTTGAAAAAAATACGCATGAATCAAGGTGTATTAAAGATAAGAGATTTTGAATTAAACAATCATAAATTTCAGNGAAATAAAATTATTTTTCGAAAAAAATACGCATGAATCAAGGTGTATTAAAGATAAGAGATTTTGAATTAAACGACCATAAATTTCAGCACTTAATAAATGTCTTGTTAAAGTTTTTAGGAATTTTTTTTTTACAAAATGGGCATTTACAAAGGGAGTAAGGATGACCTTTGAATCTTTAAAAAATAGTGAAATCTCACCATTAAAGATTTGAGTAAAAATTTAAGTATCCCTTGATTTGAGTAAAAAAACGAGTTTCTCTTAATTTGGTATAAATTTAAGTCAAGAATTGGAGTAAGTTTTTTAGATTTTTTTACTCAAATTTAAATTTGAGTCTAAATTTGAGTAAGAATATGCCTTTAATATGTGATAAATTGGTGTTTGTACTAGTGAGATGGCTCCAGCTGTGCAGCATATAAGTTTTATAAAAATTTTAATTAACTATATTACCCTTAAAAATATGCGTCATTATGTTTTTAATAAAGTATTCAAAAAACCTTCAAAAACTCAATTAATCTAATATTACTCATTATCTTATATGCAAAGATAATATTACGCCTATATATGTATATTTTTTTTATCGAAAAGTTTAAGCATTTTATTTCTAAGATAAAAAAATAGTTATATATAATTTTTTTAAATTAATTTATGTTACATCAATATAATTCTTCAATCACAATAAATTTTCTAAATTATACTAAGTTTTTATGTAAAAATAGATATTATAGTGTATTTTTAAGTAAAACTTGAAGTTTTCTAGAATTTTAATGTGCTTGATAATATATATTATAGAGTAGTATACTAAATTTTATCTCAATTATCCAAATCAATTCCTAATTATAGTAAGGTTTCAATGTGATTAATATATTAACAATTAATTTTATTTTCTTCGAGCTATTATAAGCAGAATCCTAATCAAAGAAATTCTAAAAAAATTAATTTCTCAAGCATCACTAAAAAATCAATCTCAATCACAAAATTTAAAAATATAGAACTTTAGCTATTTTTTAATCTTTTTTTAATAATTAGAACAAAAAATTTTAGGAACATATAAAGTTTTCATAATATTATAATAGAATATGAACAATGAAAAATTAAATTTGATAAGTTTAAAATTATATTTAATTCAGATCCACATATACATAATATCTTTTATTAATTTTTTGTGTACAGAAAGTATTCACTTGCAATGCATCACGTTGCTAGTAAAATTAAATGGCAAGATAACCTAATGTGGACTTGATTTCAAATTTTTTTTAGTAAACGATGCATATAACCCTTAAATTATGATTCTTATATTAATTAAACTCCTAAATTTTTTATTAATTATGTNTAATTTTTTTTAGTAAACGATGCATATAACCCTTAAATTATGATTCTTATATTAATTAAACTCCTAAATTTTTTTATTAATTATGTTAATTAAGCCACTAAACCCTCTAATTAAGTCAATTGAGGGCTCTTCTATCTTCCTTCGTTAAATTTTTAATAGAAAATGATAAAATATATCACTCACATGACACAAATGAATTATAAGGAGATCACGTGAGTGGGTCCGAATGACTCAATTTTTGTCTTTTAGCAACATAAGAGAATTTCCTTATTATTTGGGTGACCACACACAATGCAATGATTTTATAGAGCCNAATGACTCAATTTTTGTCTTTTAGCAACATAAGAGAATTTCCTTATTATTTGGGTGACCACACACAATGCAATGATTTTATAGAGCCGACAATAAATATAATGCACATATGGCCAGTGGACCACTACAAGTCCACTCTAATTTGTTACTAGGGCTCTACCTATCACCGCGATTAAACAAATAATAAAGAAGAAGCAAGGCATATTCTTCTATCTTGGAAACACAGAATCAATAGGATGGTCTCTTTGTGCTTCCTTTGGACCAAAATTTCTTCTTCTCTATTTTCAGCTATATACACTTAATATTGTTGTTTGGTTGTTTCTTTTTGTTGATTAGTTGAAGAGAAAGAATAGAAACACTTATTTTGACCACATCAAGTATTCTTTTCTCATATTGTACTTGAAACAATAATTGTTGGTTTCGTATTGCTCTTTTCATGTTCCTCACATTGTACTTTTAATTATTATTTATTTTTATTACCCAAATTGGTTTTTTTGGGGTNCCTTATCATGTGAGCACTTCCAATTATTATTTATTTTTATTACCCAAATTGGTTTTTTTGGGGTACAATTCTCTCTACNTCATGTTCCTCACATTGTACTTTTAATTATTATTTATTTTTATTACCCAAATTGGTTTTTTTGGGGTACAATTCTCTCTACACTTTTGAATTGATTTCTAATATTCCCAACTATTTTATATAATTGTACGCAAATTTTGTAATTTATATAATAAAGTGGAGATGAGTTTGAATCTCAAATAAAACTCACCTTGAGTTTTTTGTGATTCAGATCAATCCTGAGTAAAAGATATTTTACATCCAATGGTCTATGTTATCTTAAAATTTTCGTAGCTCAGATAAACTTAAAAAATATTTAACCGACGGATCAAATTAATAGACAACTTTTTTTTTTCCGTCCAAGACACTTTCCATTTATAATTGTCAAATTGATGCTCTTTCTATTTACACATTCCATTCATGGTTAACACCTCTATATTCATGCCCAAATTTAGAGGTAAATCTCCAATCAAATCAGACACATATTTTTCCCAAAATTTTGTCTACCTTAATTCGCTCTTTCCATATTCATGCCTACATACATACACAGCTGAGCCACTGCTTAATTCATTCACTCTTGCCATGTTCATGCCCAACCGTTGCTCTCTGTCTCGCTGCTCTCTTTGCTTCTCTTTCTGTTTCCGGTGCTCATCCATACGCACAAAACACAGCACACGCGAACACACACGCCACGACTACCCACCTAGCTGTCAACAACGGCGACCATCGTCGATGATCGAATAGTCGAAACCACCCACTTTCTTGCGTCATCGTCAAGCACATTTGTGGCCATCAGGGTCGAATTTTTGGTCTCTTCCATTTTGTTGAAGTTTTGTTTAATTAAACCAAGTGTTTGATTCTAAATTTTTGTTCGATATTAATTTTTGTTTGTTATTTTAGTTCAATTCCAACGTCAGTTCAATTTTCACAGAGGCAAATCATCTAATTGCGACAAACATTCCATGTAAAAAGATCATGGGTTTAAAATTTTCCCTTCAAGCTGATGTGCTCTGTTTTGATAACAAAATGTTGTTTCTTTTAAAAAAATAAAAATTTGTAGTTGTAGTTGTCTATATAAGTAAATTAATTTCTTGATATGTAGGATGATATGGGCTAACTTCTAACGTTTGATAATTTTTTCTAGACACAGATTATTGAGCACTTGACATCAACAACATGCAGATTTTGATTTTCTCTATTTTTTATGCACTCTTTTTTATTTGAAATGCTTAATTCGTATTCCATGGTGTCATAGTCACAAATGGAGTTCCTATCTATCATGATTAGAAGACACATTGGATCAATTAATAGGTGGGATTTTTTTTGGTGAGCAATCCTTTGGTTGCTTATCTATTGAAAATTTGGTTGTAGAAACATTGTCATGTATTTCTATCCGTGATTTTTTCTATTTTGGCAATTTTTCTTTATTTTTTTACTGGTTTATGTACATCATGTAGCAAAGTAGATCATGTCTACTCTTTTATGTGGCATATCTCTGCAATGACTAATCTTTGTTTGGCATGGTTAAGTGTTTGAATTGAATGCAAGTGTAGATGTTGTATTTAGCATACTATTAAATTAATGCCCATGCTTGAAGGCTTAACATAAGCTAGGCTTATTATTGTTTCTAAGCACATTGAAATGTTTTCGAGCACCTTGAACTAATATTACTGAATTGTTTAATCTTTCGTTCAACGTTCAATGTTAATTTTATTATTAATTTGGTGGTCTTGATTATGCCCAAAGAATAATGTGATAATTGTAGCATAGTTTAGGGATGTCGATTTCACAAAAAGACAAACTAAAAGAATAGTAGAAGGAACAAATGAACTAAAGAAAAATATTAAATAATTACTAGAAAATAAAGATTAATTTTAAATGTAACTTAAAGTGAAGCAAAGTGATTAATGGAAAAAGTATTCAAATTTAACAAACCGTAAAACGTCGGGAATCCCTTGCACAAATCTAATATTTTAATTATTCTTAATTCGTTGAATAACTCAATTGGGAATTTAATTCTCAACCGGAAGGTATAGATTTATAAACTAAGATTAAACCAAACGTAACCCTTTGAAAAATCATTCACCACTTTAAAAATACGTAAATTATTATCACTATTGAGAAAGTCCAACGATGACAATATACTCTATAAGTAATATTGCAGCAAAGAATTAAATCAATATAGATAAATAATTGATACAAACATAATCAAAGAGCTAATCTATTCAATAGAAAAAGTCTGACTAAATCCATAAATAAAATAAATTCTATAACTATTCGGAGAAGAAAATATCAACAATAAATTGAGAATGATAAAATAAAAGAGTTTTACTAATTAAAAATTAAATGTATAAATTAAAAATAAATAAAATATTATTTATTGTGCAAGTTTATCCCTTACCCTACCTGAGAATTTAGTTATTCATAAATATAATGGACAACAAAAATCTCCCAAAAAAATTGAGTAAAATAACGGACATCGGCCATTTTCTCCTCCTCCTGATATGCATCTGCTCCCAGCCAAGAACATAGCCGCCTCCTTCTGTTCGTCACCAGCCCCACCAAAAGAAAAAGCAAGAAGTCTTTTAAAAGTCAATTCTTTTTTTTTTTTGAGAAAAGCCTTTTTCATCCCCTCTTGATTCCAACTTTTTTATTTCAGCCCCTAAAACTCAAATCTTGCATAATTTGAGAAAGATAAAACCCAATAAAAATTATGAGTGTTGAGCCCACGTGAAAGCTGTATCAGTTTCAGCCTTTTTACTCGATGGACTGTTATCAAAATAAAAACAAATATAAAAACCGAATAATAAAGTCCAAAAAATGTTAAGTGTAAAGTCCAATTGTGAATTATCTCTCACCAACCAATAATGCAATATTTAAAATTTAAAATATAATAAAATCGTGATCAAATATATCTTAGTGTGAATTGATATTAAATTCAATAATATAAATTATATCTAATTATTTTTATTAATATTTTAGCATTTTAATCCAATAATAGGGTATTTAGAATGCATTTTCCCGCACTCATCACACCCCCCAACTTACTCATTGTTAGCCCCTAGCAATTTTCATGCCGAAACAATGAAAGAAACCAAAAAAACAAAATCACACACAAAGGCCACCAAGTCACACTTTCCAGATTCACATATCAAAGCAATNGTAATATAAATTATATCTAATTATTTTTATTAATATTTTAGCATTTTAATCCAATAATGGGGTATTTAGAATGCATTTTCGCGCACTCATCACACCCCCCAACTTACTCATTGTTAGCCCCTAGCAATTTTCATGCCGAAACAATGAAAGAAACCAAAAAAAAAAATCACACACAAAGGCCACCAAGTCACACTTTCCAGATTCACATATCAAAGCAATCTTAGGAATTCAATAACATCATCACAAGCAATCCACAGAGTGTGTGTGTGGTTCAAACTATTTTCATCTAACCGAAAGCCCTGACAAATGCAACATCATGAACATCTCAAGCAAAAGGTTCAACTCCATAACTCACGGGTATAAAAGTGTTTCATGTGAAAATTCTCCCTATGGAGTTGACAATGGGTGTGCACACACTCTCATGGGAAATTAGACAATTTTGTNATGGTTCAAACTATTTCCATCTAACCGAAAGCCCTGACAAATGCAACATCATGAACATCTCAAGCGAAAGGTTCAACTCCATAACTCACGGGTATAAAAGTGTTTCATGTGAAAATTCTTCCTATGGAGTTGACAATGGGTGTGCACACACTCTCATGGGAAATTAGACAATTTTGTACAAACAATAAGCAAACATTGATCTCATGATAGGAATACTAACAAATGAGACTTCCACCACGCTTTCTGAAAAACTTATTTATGATCAGAACGGTCAACACAAAAGGTTGTAACGTGGCTTAGGTTTGAGGCTATAATAAAAAAAATGAAAAAGATTCAAAAACTTTCAAGTACATACAAAGAGAATCTTGTTAAATCTCTCAATAAACCACATTTCTCACTTGATGTACTCTTCAGCCTTTCAAGTCATCGAATAATGCCTCTTTTTTTTTTTTTTGAAACAATTTGGTGAACAATTATGTCACCTTGATATTTTGCTATTTCTACCCAGCCTTGGTATATATATATATTTTTTTTTAAACTCACTCACTTGAACACCTTGTAACTCATGTTCTTCCCTTTTCTCTCTCTTTCTCNCATGTTCTTTCCTTTTCTCTCTCTCTCTCTCTCTCTTTCAAAAAGAATTCCACATCTAGTACACACTTAGAANTTCTCTCTCTCTCTCTCTCTCTCTCTCTCTTTCAAAAAGAATTCCACATCTAGTACACACTTAGAAGTAACAAGGGTAGAGAAAATCAGTGTATAGATTATACTCCAATGTAGAGAGGTATGGATAATGTAGACATATGAAAAGAAAAAACTACATGTGTTTATTGGCTCAAAGTTGGATACTAAGGGTCTATGGTGGAAATGGTTAGCTTGAAAGGCTCAAATGTTGATCCTAAGTTGACCTTCGTCATATCCCAAGTATATCCACCTTCTTACCATAAACCATGTAATAATATTCTCAAAAGAAGTACTTAGTTCATTAGATCAATGAACGCTTATCACAATTTATTGCATTTGTAGGCTCTCAATCCTCTCCAAAAATCTCATGAATACTTAAGCAAAAGAGTTCTCTAGCTACATGTGTCAAATCACCATCTTACCACAAAGCTTGGATGAGTGTATTAGGGGTTTTGTGAATGCTTTACCAAAAATTGATTATGGTGAGTTTGGAGAATTCACAAAGATGGCTATGAATGAGAATAAGTACACATGTGAAAAAAATGCACGTGTGATGTAAAATTAAAAACATTTGACACATGAAAATATACCAAAGAGTTCCAACAAGCATTTTAAATATTGAATTTGCACCACCNAGTTTTGTGAATGCTTTACCAAAAATTGATTATGGTGGGTTTGGAGAATTCACAAAGATGGCTATGAATGAGAATAAGTACACATGTGAAAAAAATGCACGTGTGATGTAAAATTAAAAACATTTGACACATGAAAATATACCAAAGAGTTCCAACAAGCATTTTAAATATTGAATTTGCACCACCACCCCCCAACTTAAATAAAACATTGTCCTCAATGTTTAAGAATCAAATTTGAATAGAGAGTAACTAAAAAGGGTAGAATACACCTGATGAGTGACGTAGGTAGTTCGTTAAGCACCAAAGATGGTAACTTGAAATGACAAAATGAAACTAACTTTCAAATAAAAACAAAGAAAACAACAACAAATTAAAAGAAAAAGAAAATAAAATAAAATAAAACAAAACAAACAAAACAAATAAAGAAAAACATACCTGCGTGGTGTGGTCAAGATTAATAGACCGGATCCTCAAGTGGAATGTCTTCCATGTTCGAAACTTGTCTATTAATTAAGACTTTAAGGTGTTGACCATTTATTTTAAAGATCTGACCATCTTTAGGATTCTCTACTTCCACCGCCCCATGTGCAAAAATATTCTTCACTACAAAAAGGCCAGTCCACCTAGACTTAAGTTTTTCGGGGTGCTTATGGAGTCTAGAATCATATAAGAACACTCGNCTTAGGATTCTCTATTTCCACCGCCTCATGTGCAAAAATATTCTTCACTACAAAAGGGCCAGTCCACCTAGACTTAAGTTTTTCGGGGTGCTTATGGAGTCTAAAATCATATAAGAACACTCGATCATTAGGCTTAAACGTTTTTCTCAAAATATTTTTATCATGAAACGCTTTCATTTTAGCCTTATAGATTTTAGAGTTCTCATAAGCATCATTTCTAAGCTTACTTGCTTCTCCCAAGTCAAAATTGAAATGTTTGATGGCCCAATAAACTTGATGCTTGAGCTCCATAGGTAAGTGGTAAAGCTTTCCAAAAATAAGCCTATAAGGTGACATGCCTAAAGTAGTTTTTAAAAGTTGTACGGTAGGCCCAAAGTGCATCAACTAGTCTTAAAGACCAATCTTTGCGATTCGAGTTGACTGTTTTTTCTAAAATTTGCTTAATTTCTCTGTTTGCAAGTTCTACCTATCCACTTGTCTAAGGGTGATAGGCAGTAAAGATCTTATGTACCACCTCATATTATTTCATTAAAGACTCAAAAGAACGGTTGCAAAAATGAGTACTCCGATCACTAATGATAGCACGTGGCATACCAAATCGAGATAACATAGTCTCTTTGAGAAATTTAATTATCGTCCTATTATCATTACTCCTGCAAGATGCTTCATCTACCCATTTTGACACATAATCTATTGCCACAATAATATATTGATATCCAAAAGAAGGAAGAAATGGTCCCTTAAAATCAATACTCCAACAATCAAAAATTTCAATTACTAAAATTGGGTTTAAGGGTATCCTATTACGACGGGACATAACTCCTAACTTTTGACACTTTTCACATGAGCGACAATAGATGTTTGTATCCTTAAACAAGGTGGACCAATAAAATTCACGCTGCAGAATTTTTGCAGCAGTTTTCTTCATTGAAAAGTGGCCCCCACAATCTTGGAAGTGACAAAATTCTTAGATGTTAGCAATCTCCTCATCAGGGATACAACATCTTAAAATTTGGTCAGGACAGTATTTGAGAAGAAAAGGGTCATCCCAATAGAAATTTCATACCTCAGTCATGAACTTCCTCTTATCCTGAGCACTCCAATCCACCGGTATCTCACATGTAGCCAAATAATTCACAATATGAGCAAACCATAGTAGAGAAGTAACAAAAAGTAAATGTTCATCGGGAAAATCATCCCTAATTGGCAGGTGGTTAGAGGTATCCTCAAATGTGAGCCTCGAGAGATGGTCAGCCACTATGTTCTCCACTCCTTTCTTGTCTTTGATGGTGATGTCAAATTCCTGCAAAAGTAAAATCCACTGTATTAGTCGTGTCTTAACATCCTTCTTTGTAAGAAGGTACTTAAGGGCTGCATGATCTGTGAAAATAATAATAGGAGAACCAATCAAGTGAGCACGAAACTTATTCAAAGTAAACACTACAACTAGCAACTCTTTTTTCATGGTGAAATAATTCATCTGAGCACTATTTAGAGTTCTACTAGCATAGTAAATGACAAAAGGTTTCCCCTCCCTTTGCTGTCTAAGAACAACACCTACTGCAAAATCACTAGCATCAACATGATCTGAAAAGGTAAAGTCCAATTAGGTGGTTGTATTATAGGTGTTGAGGTAAGCTTGCCAACTAGTGTTTTAAAGGCCTTTTGACAAGCTTGTATCCATTCAAATTGGGCATCTTTAACTAAGAGGTCACATAATGGTCTAGATATGGCGGAAAAATTCTGTATGAACCTCCTATAAAAGTCTACATGACCAAGAAAGGATCTCACATCCTTTATTGTCCTAGGTGTAGGAAAATTAAAGATTAATTCAATCTTAGATTGATCAACCTCTGTCCCCCTAGAAGAAATAATATGCCCTAAGACAATACCTAAAGATACCATAAAGCGGCATTTCTCCCAATTCAAAACTAATTTCTTTTCCTCACAATGAGTCAACACTCTCTCTAAATTTAATAAGCATGCATCAAAAGAAGATCCAAAAATAGTAAAGTCATCCACAAAAACTTCCATGTAATTTTCAACCATGTCACTAAAAATGCTCATTATGCAATGTTAAAAAGTAGCTGGTGCATTACACAATTCAAATGACATTCTACGAAAAACATAAGTACCAAAAGGACAAGTGAAAGTGGTTTTTTCCTGGTCTTCTGATGAAATTTCAATTTGATAATAACCAGAATTACCATCCAAGAAATAATAGAAAGGATGATTAGCCAAACGTTCAAGAATTTAATCAATAAAATCGAGAGAAAAATGGTCTTTCTGGGTGGCAGCATTCAATTTTTTGTAATCAATGCATATTCGCAACCCAATCACAAGTTTTGTAGGGACTAACTCTCCTAGGTTATTCTTCACCACAGTAACACCTGACTTTTTAAGAACAACCTGTGTAGGACTTACCCATTTACTATCAGCAATAGGATATATGATTTTTGTATCTAATAGTTTCAACACTTCATTTTTTACCACTTCTTTCATAGTGGGATTAAGCCTACGTTGGGGGTCTCTACGAGGGCTAGTTCCTTCCTCCAAATTAATTTTATGAGAACAGGTTAGGGGACTAACACCTTTTATATCAGCAATGCTCCAACCTAAGACTGACTTATGCTTACTTAGGGTCCAAATTAATTTCTCACCTTGAGACTCAGACAATTCAGATGAGATAACAACAGGAAAAGTATCTCCTGGACCAAGGAAAACATGTTTTAAACCCTTAGGCAAAGGCTTCAATTCAACTTTGGGTGCTTCCACATTTGAAGGAATTTGTTTTTCACCTTTCTTAGGCAACTCCTCAAACTTCAGTTGCCTTGCCCGAGTGCCAAAGTCCTGAGTCCTATCAAAAATAGCACAAATATCAACTATATTAGATGAATCACTGATAGAATCAAACTCAGAATGAACAAGAAAATACTCAAGGGGATCAAAATCATGAGCTATAGAAACTCCCATATTTATGAGTGAGTCAATCATGTATGTCTAGTGGCTCTCATCATCATCTTTTGGTTGTTTTGCAATATGAAAAATACTCACCTTGAGAGTCATGTTTCCAAAAGACAGCTTCATGAGCCCATTCCTGCAATTAATAAGAGCATTAGTAGTGGCAAGAAAAGGCCTACCTAAAATCAAAGAAATGTTAGGAGTAGTATCAATAACAAAGCTAGTGTCAAGGATTAGAAAATCAACATGATAATAAAAATTGTCAATTTCAATTAGAACATCCTCTACCACACCTCGAGGTACTTTGACTGAACGGTCAGCCAATTGCAATACCACAATGGTTTGTTTGATTTCTCCTAACCCCAACTGCAAATAAATAAAATATGGCATTAGATTCATGCTAGCTCCTAAATCTAGCAAAGCTTGTCCAAACTCATAATTTTCAATGCTACACGCAATGGTTGGACAATCAGGATCCTTGTACTTGGGAAGAATCCGCTGCTCAATTAGAGCACTAACTTGCTCTGTTAGGAACGCTGTCTTTTACATGGTGCTTCCTTTTAACTGTACACAAATCCTTGAGAACTTTTACATAAGTAGGAACTTGCTTAATCACATGCAAAAGAGGAAGATTGATTTTTAACTTCCTTAGATTCTCTAGGATTTCATTATTAGGATCCAGAGTTCGCTTGCTTGATTTTAAAGCTTGAGGGAATGGTACCATAACAAGATTCTTTGTCACCTCAGGTTCTTTGGGCAACTCGGCATCACTACTATCTTGATCCTTGTCTACATCCTCTAATTTGTTCATTGTTGGGATGTGTAATGAATCACCACTTTGTGTTACAATGACATTCACATCCTTTAAATTTTCCTGGGCCATGTGTTGACCATGGGATGTAGACTGAGCTTGAGAAGGAAACTTACCTCGCTTATTCACATTAAAAGAGCTCATCAATTTGGACACTTGACTCTTTATCTCTTTGTTTTCTTCAACAACCTACATAATCAAATATTCAAAATTTTGACTAGTCTTATCATGTGTCTCAATAAAAGCATGCAAAATGTCTTCTAAAGGACTCCTAGAAGATGAAGGTGCATGATAATGTGCAGGATATGATCTAGGGGGTTGTGTCGGTGACTGATTTTTAGACTTCCAGCTAAAATTTGGATGATTTTGCCACCCTGGATTATAGGTATCAGTGCAAGGTGTAAAAGGCTTCTTGTATGGACCTAAGGCATTCAATTATTCCTCACACATCCCTCTCATCTCAGCAAGTGTGAGACATTCTTGGGCAAGGTGATCTACCCTGCCACACACAAAACATAGTCCAAAAGACTCTACATGATTAGCCATGTGTGTTGGTTTTAAATCCTTAGTCTTTAACACATCTAGCTCCCTAGTGAGTCTTTAACACATCTAGCTCCCTAGTGAGCATCTCAACCTTAGCCTTTAGGCTATCCTCTTCCCTGAGATGGTAAAATTCACCACCATTTGGGTTTCCTGCAAGTCGTGACCTATTTGTGCTTTCAATAGCACTTGGTCCAATTCAAGTGTGAGCTTTTTCAGCAAACTCATTGAAGTATTCTATGGCCTCATCAGAATCTTTTTGTAAGAACTTATAATTACACATCATCTCCACAAATTAGCGTTCTCTAGGTGTAAGTCCCTTATAAAAATAGCTCACTATGCGCCAATTCTCATATCCATGGTGAGGACACACACTCAACAACTCCTTAAATCTCTCCCAAGACTGCTACAAATTATCACTGTCCTTTTGTGCAAAGGTGGAGATTTACCTTTTTAAAACGTTGGTCTTATGTTGAGAAAAATATTTATTAAAAAAAATCTGAGTCATCTCACTCCATAACCCAATAGATCGTGGTCTCAGTGAGTATAACCAACTCTTAACTCTATCCTTCAAAGAGAAAGGAAAGAACTAAAGTCTCACAATATCATCAAGTGCAATTTGATTGTGAAAAGTCGCAACTACTTCCTCAAAATCTCTAATGTGCACATATAGATTTTCATTTTCCAAGCCATGAAAATTAGGAAGTCACTGTATAATTCCTGTTTTAAAATCCAGTTGACGAGTATTAGTTGGAAACATGATGCATGATGGTGTGGTTATGCATGTAGGGTGGAGGTAATCATGAAGAGTTCTAATGGGTTGATCTTCGTGTTCACCCATTTCTTCGGGACTTGATGTATTGTCAAATAAAAGATTTAAAAATTTTGATTCTAACTCCACCATAGGCTTACGAACAAATCTACCCAAGGCATCTCTATATTTGTGCTTGAAAGGCAACAAAATACTAAAAGAATAAAATACTATAAAAAAAATAATAATAATAATAATAACAATGCGGCAAGCTAAAATACGGAACAAAGTTACAGCTTTTGCAAACTGTTGAAAAGAAAAATTATCTACCAATTCTTCTACCATCTCCCCGGCAACAGTGCCAAAATTTGATTACGCCCAAAGAATAACGCGGTAGTTGTAACACAGCTTTGGGGTGTCGATTCCACAGAGAGACAAACTAAAAAAATAGTAGAAGGAACAAAGGAACTAAAAAAAAATTTAAATGATTACTAGAGAACAAAGATTAATTTTAAATGTAACTTAAAGTGAAGCAAAGTGACTCAAGAAAAAAGTATTCAAATTTAATAAACAATAAAGCGTTGGGAATCCCTTGCACAAATTTATATTTAAGTCATTGAATAACTCAATTGGGAATTCAATTCCCAAAATTCCCAGCCAGAGGTATAGATTTATAAACCTAGATTAAACCAAATGTAACCCTTTAAAAAATCATTCACCACTTTAAAAATACGTAAATTATTATCATTATTAAGAAAGTCCAACAACGACAATATACTCAAAAAGTAATATTGTAGCAAAGAATTAAATCAACATAGATAAATAATTAATCCAAACATAATCAAAGAATTAATCTATTCAATAGAAAAATCATGACTAAATTCATAAATAGAATAAATTCTATAACTATTCGGAGAAGAAAACATCAATAATAAATTGAGAATGATAAAACAAAAGAGTTTTACTAATTAGAAATTAAATGCATAAATTAAAAATAAATAAAATATCATCTATTGTGCAAGTTCATTTCTCGCCCTACCTGAGAATTTAGTTACCCATAAATATAATAAATAACAAAAATCTCCCAAAGAAATAGAGTAAAATAGCAAGCATCGACATTTTTCTCCTCTTCCTGATCTGCGTCTGCTCCCAGCCAAGAACACAGCCGCCTCCTTCTGTTCGTCACCAGCCTCCACCAAAAGAAAAAGCAAGAGGTCTTTTAAAAGTCAATCCCTTTTTTTTTTTTGAGAAAAGCCCTTTTCATCCCCTCTTGATTCCAACCTTTTTAATTCAGCCCCTAAAGCCCAAATATTGTATAATTTGAGAAATATAAAGCCCAATAAAAGTTATGAGTGTTGGGCCCACGTGAAAGTTGTATCAATTTCAACATTTTTACTCCATGGATTGCCATCAAAATAAAAACAAATATAAAAGTCGAATAATAAAGTCCAAAAATTTTAAGTGTAAAGTCCAATTGTGAATTATCTCTCACCAACCAATAATGCAATATTTAAGATTTAAAATATTATAAAATTACGCTCAAATATATCTCAGTGTGAATAGATATTAAATTCAATAATATAAATTATATCTAATTATTTTATTCTCATTTTAGCATTTTAATCCAATAATAGGGTATTTAAAATGCATTTTCGCACACTCATCAGGTCTTGATTTATTTTCNTATTCTCATTTTAGCATTTTAATCCAATAATAGGGTATTTAAAATGCATTTTCGCACACTCATCAGGTCTTGATTTATTTTCTTCAAGATTATTTCTATAGCTCTTACCGTCTTGCACAAGCAGCAACTGCAACAGACAATAATATAAGGTATTTTTAATGTGGNTGTCCTTTTGTGCAAAGGTGGAGATTTACCTTTTTAAAACGTTGGTCTTATGTTGAGAAAAATATTTATTAAAAAAAATCTGAGTCATCTCACTCCATAACCCAATAGATTGTGGTCTCAGTGAGTATAACCAACTCTTAACTCTATCCTTCAAAGAGAAAGGAAAGAACTAAAGTCTCACAATATCATCAAGTGCAATTTGATTGTGAAAAGTCGCAACTACTTCCTCAAAATCTCTAATGTGCACATATAGATTTTCATTTTCCAAGCCATGAAAATTAGGAAGTCACTGTATAATTCCTGTTTTAAAATCCAGTTGACGAGTATTAGTTGGAAACATGATGCATGATGGTGTGGTTATGCATGTAGGGTGGAGGTAATCATGAAGAGTTCTAATGGGTTGATCTTCGTGTTCACCCATTTCTTCGGGACTTGATGTATTGTCAAATAAAAGATTTAAAAATTTTGATTCTAACTCCACCATAGGCTTACGAACAAATCTACCCAAGGCGTCTCTATATTTGTGCTTGAAAGGCAACAAAATACTAAAAGAATAAAATACTATAAATAATAATAATAATAATAATAATAACAATGCGGCAAGCTAAAATAAGGAACGAAGTTACATCTTTTGCAAACTGTTGAAAAGAAAAATTATCTACCAATTCTTCTACCATCTCCCCGGCAACAGCGCCAAAATTTGATTACGCTCAAAGAATAACGCGGTAGTTGTAACACAGCTTTGGAGTGTCGATTCCACAGAGAGACAAACTAAAAAAATAGTAGAAGGAACAAAGGAACTAAAAAAAAATTTAATGATTACTAGAGAACAAAGATTAATTTTAAATGTAACTTAAAGTGAAGCAAAGTGACTCAAGAAAAAAGTATTCAAATTTAACAAACAGTAAAGCGTTGGGAATCCCTTGCACAAATTTATATTTAAGTCATTGAATAACTCAATTGGGAATTCAATTCCCAAAATTCCCAACCAGAAGGTATAGACTTATAAACCTAGATTAAACCAAATGTAACCCTTTAAAAAATTATTCACCACTTTAAAAATACGTAAATTATTATCATTATTGAAAAAGTTCAACAACGACAATATACTCAAAAAGTAATATTGTAGCAAAGAATTAAATCAACATAAATAAATAATTGATCCAAACATAATCAAAGAATTAATCTATTCAATAGAAAAATCATGACTAAATTCATAAATAGAATAAATTCTATGACTATTCGGAGAAGAAAACATCAATAATAAATTGAGAATGATAAAACAAAAGAGTTTTACTAATTAGAAATTAAATGCATAAATTAAAAATAAATAAAATATCATCTATTGTGCAAGTTCATTTCTCGCCCTACCTGAGAATTTAGTTACCCATAAATATAATAGATAACAAAAATCTCCCAAAGAAATAGAGTAAAATAGCAAGCATCGACATTTTTCTCCTCTTCCTGATCTGCGTCTGCTCCCAGCCAAGAACACAGCCGCCTCCTTCTGTTCGTCACCAGCCTCCACCAAAAGAAAAAGCAAGAGGTCTTTTAAAAGTCAATCCCTTTTTTTTTTTTTTAGAAAATCCCTTTTCATCCCCTCTTGATTCCAACCTTTTTAATTCAGCCCCTAAAGCCCAAATCTTGTATAATTTGAGAACTATAAAGCCCAATAAAAGTTATGAGTGTTGGGCCCACGTGAAAGTTGTATCAATTTCAACATTTTTACTCCATGGACTGCCATCAAAATAAAAACAAATATAAAAGTCGAATAATAATGTCCAAAAATTTTAAGTGTAAAGTCCAATTGTGAATTATCTCTCACCAACCAATAATGCAATATTTAAGATTTAAAATATTATAAAATTACGCTCAAATATATCTCAGTGTGAATAGATATTAAATTCAATAATATAAATTATATCTAATTATTTTTATTCTCATTTTAGCATTTTAATCCAATAATAAGGTATTTAAAATGCATTTTCGCACACTCATCAGGTCTTGATTTATTTTCTTCAAGATTATTTCTATAGCTCTTATCGTCTTGCACAAGCAGCAACTGCAACAGACAATAATATAAGGTATTTTTAATGTGGGTTAATTGCATAGCAGGTCCTCAAAGTATGATGTTTAGCTCATTTTGATTTCCAATATTTTAATTGAATCATTTTAGTCCCTGAAATATTAAATATATTTTTACCTCCCAAGCAGATAGCGTACAGATTTCTAACAATTTTTTATCACAAACTTATCACATGATACTTACATATGGACAACAAAATAATTTGTATAACTCTTGACCAAATTTTTAATTAAATTTTGGTTAATTAACTACCTAAATTATACAGTTTTGATCATGAGCTATCCTAATTTTAGTTAAAAACTACTCATATTACACAATTTTTATCAAGAGCTTCCCAAATTTTGTTTAAGAGCTATCAAAATTATTTATTGTCTATATATAGGTATTATGTGACAAGTTTATGATTAAAAATTATTCGCAATTTGGACGTTGTTTGCTTGAGGGACAATATAGAAACATTTTCAATANATAACTACCTAAATTATACAGTTTTGATCATGAGCTATCCCAATTTTAGTTAAAAACTACTCATATTACACAATTTTTATCAAGAGCTACCCAAATTTTGTTTAAGAGCTATCAAAATTATTTATTGTCTATATATAGGTATTATGTGACAAGTTTATGATTAAAGATTATTCGCAATTTGGACGTTGTTTGCTTGAGGGACAATATAGAAACATTTTCAATATTTCAGGGACTAAAATGATGCAATTGAAACATTGAGGACCAAAATGAGACAAACCTCATAGTTTAGGGACCTCCAGTACAATTGCTTGATGGTTTCCATTGTATTTCCTAGTCTTCAGACATCATCCCTCAATGTATGTATGGTGTGTGTGTGAAGGGGAACGTCACTCTCCCTTGGAATGATGTCAAAAGAAAGAGCAACAGAATGGTGGATAAATGAAATGTGTGTGTGTGTATGTGAACAAAAATGCTTTCCAAGCGCAAGAAGACTTTTGTGTCTCATGTTTTACTTGGAATCGTATNCCTAGTCTTCAGACATCATCCCTCAATGTATGTATGGTGTGTGTGTGAAGGGGAACGCCACTCTCCCTTGGAATGATGTCAAAAGAAAGAGCAACAGAATGGTGGATGAATGAAATGTGTGTGTGTATGTGAACAAAAATGCTTTCCAAGCGCAAGAAGACTTTTGTGTCTCATGTTTTACTTGGAATCGTATTCCTCAAGGAATGAGGTGAATTGTGTATAAGGTGATTTTGGTGAAAGAAAAGTGTAAAATCTTTTGTTGTTGAAGTTAATTTGTGATTTGTCTTTTGATGGAAATTGAAATGGGAACCAAGTGTTGGCCAATGCAAAGGGTTCACACCAATGGAAATGTCAAATCAACTTGAAACCTTCCTCCAATGGTGCATAGATAAACAATTGATTTGTGGGAAGCTAGGGACGAGATGGGAGTGCAAGCATAACTTGTGACAAGTCTATGGGANGTTGAAGTTAATTTGTGATTTGTCTTTTGATGGAAATTGAAATGGGAACCAAGTGTTGGCCAATTCAAAGGGTTCACACCAATGGAAATGTCAAATCAACTTGAAACCTTCCTCCAATGGTGCATAGATAAACAATTGATTTGTGGGAAGCTAGGGACGAGATGGGAGTGCAAGCATAACTTGTGACAAGTCTATGGGATATCAAAAACTCACAATCCTGTCCATCCTCAATCTAGTCAAATCGAACCATCGTACACCGAGAGGAGGAAAGAATATGAGTTGAAATGGCATACTCAAAAGGAGGTCTCCCTTGTATTAGCCAACTTAAAAGCTTAGCTATTCATGCATAATAGAAAACACAATAATGAAATGGAAGACATTCTAAAGAAATGAAAATTCTAGCTAAGTTAATGCAAGAAAATATAAACTAAGAGAGAATGCATTTAATACCCATTTTAAAACTAAGAAAATGAAGAACATGAATGCATTAATGGTGAAAGCTTGAATTGAAGATTAAACTTGAAAGCAACTTGAAATAAATAGCATTATAGACTTCAAACAAAGCTTAGAAGATTCTTACATGAAATTACAAGACAATGTGTAGAAGGAAATGCAAAAATCTTAACTTCTCTCTACACTATTCATCTTCTTCCTAGACTCTCTCTCTCTATATTACAATGTATATGTAACTAATAAATTGAATAATGGTGAATTCATCTCTCCAAAACATCCATGGGTGTGTCCTCTAGCTCTATGTGATGTGATTCCAATCATAGGGATTGCAAAGGATGGGTTGGGTGTAGGGTGGTGCAGGCTTTGTCTCCACACCCAACATCTTCTCTCTCCTCCCTCCTCATTAATGCCCAAGGTTCCAAAAGTCCAATGTAGGTTGAGGAAGGCCTTCTAGACATGTGTGGAATGTTAGGGAATGTGTTGGAGAAGTGTAAGTGGGACCCCCAAGATGCAGAGTTGAGTTGCAAGTTGTCTGGGCAATTTGGGCAAAACCTTCTAGAAGATTTGTACAAGAATAGTTAAATGAAGAAGTCAACAGGANCAAGATGTAGAGTTGAGTTGCAAGTTGTCTGGGCAATTTGGGCAAAACCTTCCAGAAGATTTGTACAAGAATAGTTAAATGAAGAAGTCAACAGGAAAAACCTTCCTGAAAATTTATTCCAATAGACAAAACCTTCCGGAAGGTTTCACTTCAGTAGGCAAAACCTTCCGAAAGGTTTAATCCAGAAAACAAAAACTTTCGGAAGGTTTTGACAATGAAAAATTGAATCCAAGGCAAAACCTTCTGGAAGGTTTTCAACCAATTTGGATTTTCTTGGCTTCTTCACCCTCCAAACCTTCCTTTAAGCAACCCCCCTCATCTTCATTTATTTCAACCACTTCTTTGGGGGCTTAACTTGAGTCAATTACATCATCTTTCCTGCATTTACACAAAAATCCATTAAAACAAAGATTAAACGTATTTCTCCCCAAAATCATGAAAAAAGCAAGAATAAAAGGAATATTAGCACATGATATATGTCATGTTTTTGTTCTAATCACACACTCCCTAACTTGAGCTTTGCTAGTCCCTAGCAAACTTTATTTCCAACCACAAGATACACATTAAACAATTTCCATTCATACAATCACACCATTCACAACATTCAAAATACAAAAAACATATTACAATTGTAAAAAAAGCTTTAAACAGTGATTAACAAAAGAAGTGTGGTATTTCATTCATCATTTCAAAAAGTTCTTTACAATGAGTTCAAGTTCTAAAACAAAACGGCCAAAACCTAGTGATACTTCTCCGGACGATACAAGAACCCTAAACTATGTACAACCCAAAATTCAAAACAAAATACAAAACTCCTCAATCATCATCCTCATCAAAAGCATTCTCGTCCTCAGTCTCAGACTCAAACTCTGACTCAAGCTCCTCCTTGTCATCATCATCATCATCCACCTCCATAGTGACCAAAGGCACAAGAACAAAAGCTGAGGGTCTAGACGACGGCTGTGGGGGTGGTGGTGGTCCTTCGGGGACANCACCAAAGGCACAAGAACAGAAGCTAAGGGTCCAGGCGACGGCTGTGGGGGTGGTGGTGGTCCTCCGGGGACAGGCTCCCACAAGAAAGTATGCTGAAACAGCCTCGTGACCATGATCGTTAGGCTGTGCATCTGGGACTCCAATGCATCCAAGCACTGAGGCATGGTATAGGCGGGGGTTGGTGGAGGTGCTGGTGCAGGAGGTACTGAAGAAGAAGGTGCTGAAAATGATGGACCAGCCTCAGACTGTTCTGGCTGCGGCCTTGGAGCCCTCACACNGAGGTGCTGGTGCAGGAGGTACTGAAGAAGAAGGTGCTGAAAATGATGGACCAGCCTCAGACTGTTCTGGCTGCGGCCTTGGAGCCCTCACACTCTCCCCCCCCCCAATCCTAGTAGCCCTCTTTTGACTACTGGACTTCCCTATGGCTCCAGTCTCTGGGGGTAGAAGTGTATCATGGCGTACATCTTTACTTTGGCCAAGTCGTAGAGACGAATGACGAGGCTGCCAAAAGGAAAATTTGCCTTTAGCTTTGCAGCCTGGGCAAACACCCTCATCTCCTCCCAAATCAAACCCACTATATCCATTAGCTCCCCAATCATGAAAGCATGAATGAGGGCCAATTTCTCAATGTTTGGGTTTTTCTCTGAACCCCAGGGCATCAATTTATAATGGAGAACCTTATTCATAACCCTGTAAGAATGCTTGAGGCTCCCAACCAATGTCATTCCTTTGAACGTGGTTGGGTCCCCATAGGTTAGGGCCACATAATCCAAGATTGTCCTACCCCCGTCCACATTGTGTGGGTAAACTGGGGTGGTCAGGGGAGGCCTCTTGTAATGCATCACGGTAGCGATCGTGGCGAGGGTCACCTCAAAGGTCTTCCCCCGCACGTTGGTCCTCAATCTATCCCCATTCTCACCAAAAACCACCAACTTTTGATAAAACTCGTGACACAAACCCGAATGGTGCCCCTTCACTTCCTTAAACCAAATTTGCAACCCCCTGGCCTCAATCACCCTTACCACCTCATCATTGGGTCCAAGAGAAATATTGTTGAGAAACCTCTCACACANCTGGCCTCAATCACCCTTACCACCTCATCATTGGGTCCAAGAGAAATATTGTTGACAAACCTCTCACACGTTACCCCTTTCTCCTCAATTCGCTTCCTCCGGGGCATCATGCTTTGCTATGGTTCGCCTCTCTTGGCCACTTGGGCCCTCCCCAACTCTTTTTCAGGAGCTAGAGTTAATGAGGGTGGAAGAGACTTGGGGTCAGACCTTTTTGTATGGGCCATGAGGGACAATAGTGCCCCTAGACCTAGGAGAGTCAACACAATCCACCACAATGTCTCCAATGACTTAAACTCCTCCAAGGGCATTACATTCATCCTAGCCATTGCGAACTAGTTGAGGAAATTGAAGAAGATCAAAGTGAACTGAGAAAGTTGGGCAAGAGTGAGGAATTAGGGTTTCCTTGAAGATACTTGGTATTTTCGGCTAAAACACCCCAAAATTTAACCCTAATCAAGAGAAAGTAAGAAATTTTTGATGTGGTGGGAGTAATTTAAAGGTTAGAAGAGAGTAGGAGGAGAGGAGGGGGTTAGTGATGAATTGATTTAGAGAAAATGTGAAGAGTTTCTCGAAAAAATCTAACTTAAATCGTTTTTAGGTTTCTGGGCAAAACCTTCCGAAAGGTCAACAGAAACCTTCCAGAAGGTTTTGCTTACTGCCTAGGTCAAAAATTCCAGTAGGCAAAACCTTCTGAAAGGTTTTGCCTTTGCTGTAAAACCATTCTCTTGTTTAAAAATTCACATCCAAACCAATTCCCTTCGACTCTAAAACATTTTAACACCCTTCTTAAGACATCTAACCTACCAAGAACTTGAACCACACTTATGAACCACAACTGATTGTTCATGCCCAAAGTCATTTTCGAAATTGCAACATGGTTTAAGATTTTGATATTTTCAAAGCACAAATCATGGATTTCTAGTTTAAACTACCAAAATGAATACCCAAATTGTGAAACATGAATTCAAACCACACAGGTATTCCTAAGTATTATCAAACATCAAAAGTTTAGCAATATTCTCCTATTCTACAAGTATGGAGCTATTTAACACATTGCCTAGAGGCCCGAACTAAGCACACATGAGCATCATTATAGCCTTAAATACTAGTCTAAAGTATGCACCTACACATTCATTTTCAAACTCGTGTGTGTGTGAATTGGACAAATAATTTGAGCATTTACACAACAGAATTCACATTCGAATGGCTAGCCAAATTCAGCTTCAATGCAAAACTCACCAAAGGTCACTTTTAACAATGAAGTACACTATAGTTATTCTGGCATGCACTCCATGTGTACATGTGAGATAGAATCTTATGCACAAAACAAAGTGAGCTCACATGTAATCCAAAAATGAAGTTTATGTACGAAAATGAAGCGACTTTTGCATAATCTCATGAAAAGAATGCTAGGGCATTAGGGTAGCAAAACTAACTCATCATTTTCTTTAAAATCATGCATCTCCCATGCTTCTCTAGATCACTTAGGACTTCGAAGGTTATAATGGGGACTTGGGGTGATATTGAGGCAAAAGAAATGAAAGATATAGGATAACAAAGAGGGTTGTTCCGAGTGAATGACTTTTATTTTAAAAACATCTCCCTTTTCATGGGATTTTCATTCTTTACACCATCACCACACTCTTTGTTTCTTTTCTTTCTTTTCCTTAACATTTTCCTTTTCTTTTGATCATTCTTTTCTTCTTTTCACCCCTTTTTTTTCTTTTTTTGGATTTTTATTCTCTTTTTTTTTTCTTTCAACTTTTTGAGTTTCAACAACAATTATCCCTTACTTGAATTTCCACATCACACTTCCTTTACTTTTGCAATCACTCATATTCAACTCGAGGGACAACCAAAGTAAGGTAGATATTTATCATTTTCATTGGCTTGGTCAAATGTGTGGCATAGAAACGAATTTCAATAAGGGCTCAATCATAGCACTAGGGATAATATTTTCACAAGATCAGGGCTAAGGCTCGAAATAAATCAAAAATGACCTAAGATCGTCTCTAGATAAGCATAGGGAAGCATTGTACATATCAAGACAAAGTAAATCACCTACCCAAATACACCTAACCAAAACAAGCATAATGAGATTATTGAACAAATTTAGAATTTGCAAAATTGTTCCTTGAGTAAATGTAAGTTTCCTCCCAAAAAGGATTGCCACTAAAGCTCTCATGGGTCCTTACTCATCTCCACTATTTATGTCAAGCCTAAAATATGAATCCAATCCGTAAATTGCTAAAATTACACATTCAAGAGGCATATACGGTTGAGTTCAAAAACAGATACATATGTGATACTCACACATAGGATTAACTTCTATAATGTGCTCATGTGTTAANCAAAAAGAATTGCCACTAAAGCTCTCATGGGTCCTTACTCATCTCCACTATTTATGTCAAGCCTAAAATATGAATCCAATCCGTAAATTGCTAAAATTACACATTCAAGAGGCATATACGGTTGAGTTCAAAAACAGATACATATGTGATACTCACACATAGGATTAACTTCTATAATGTGCTCATGTGTTAAAAGTTCAACACAAGGATCAAAATATCATCCAACCCAAACACTCTTAATAAGAGAATACAGATCAACATTCAGAAATTTTTCACATAATTTGCACTAATGTAAACAAAAATCTGTATGCCATACCTCTCCCTCCAACTTGATTCATGCATTGTCCTCAATGCAACACAAAAAAATATGATATGCAATGATGAACAATAAAAAGATGAGTAGGGTTAGAAAACTCCTTGCATTTGAGCTTTTGATAAAATAACAACATCTACAAGTAGCAAAAACAAAATTATACAAAAAATGAACGTAAGTAACATGAAATAAAAATAAAGTAAGTAACTAAAAGCAACTGTACATAAAAAAAAAATAACAGAAAAACTAATTACTCCTCCCCTAAGTTTGGATAGACCGGATCCGTCAAATCTTCCTCCACTCCTTGTCCTTCAAAACCCTCAAAAAATGGCTTAAGCCTTTGGTCATTGAACTTGAATGTCTGGCCATTCTCGGGGTTTGTGACTTCCATAGCTCCATCAGGGTAGGCCACCTTGACAAGATAGGGGTCATCCCAACGGGATCGGAGTTTGCCTTAGAAAATAGAGAGACGAGAGTTGTATAAAAGCACTTTTTGGTTGGGCTCAAATGACTTTCTCGAAATGGATTTGTCATGAAAGATCTTAGCCCGTTTTTTTGAAATTTTGGAGCTTTCATATGCATCTCTTCTAATCTCTTCCAATTCATTCAATTCTAGCTTCCTATGCTCTCCGGTCATCCTTAAATTGAAATTCAAAGTCTTAATGGCCCAATAGCCCTTGTGTTCCATCTCAACTAATAGATGACTAGCCTTTCCATAGACAAGGCNGCTAGCCTTTCCATAGACAAGGCGATAGGGAGACATGCCTAAGACAGTTTTTAGGCAGTACGGTAAGCCCATAGGGCAACAATCAATCTATCTGACCAATCTTTTCTATTTGGATTCACCGTCTTTTCTAAGATATTCTTAATTTCCCTACTGGCTAACTCGGCTTGGATATTGGTTTGTGGGTGATATGCACCATATTGAAACATTAAAGATGCAAATGGCCTATTGTAGAANTTCCCTACTGGCTAACTCGGCTTGGATATTGGTTTGTGGGTGATATGCGGTGGATACTTTATGTGTGACACCATATTGAAACATTAAAGATGCAAATGGCCTATTGTAGAAATGCGATCCACCATCACTTATCATTGCACGAGGCATCTCAAACCTCGAAAATATGTTTCCCTTGAGAAACTTTACTACAACTTGGTGGTCATTATTCTTGGTTGGGATGGCCTCCACCCACTTGGACATGTAGTCCACTGCCAGTAGAATGTATAAATAGCCAAACGACATAGGAAAGGGACCCATGAAGTCGATGCCCCAACAATTAAATATTTCTATAATAAGTACAAGGGAGAGAGGCATCATGTTTCTTTGGGTCACACTACCCAAACGTTGGCATCTATCACATTCTCTACAAAACAAAATACAATCTTTTATAAGGGAGGGCTAATAAAGACCTGACTGAAGAATTTTTGTTGAAGTTTTCTTCGTAGAGAAGTGGCCACCGTATGCTTGTGAATGACAGAATGCAAGGACCTCCCGTTGTNAATTCAAAGTCTTAATGGCCCAATAGCCCTTGTGTTCCATCTCAACTAATAGATGACTAGCCTTTCCATAGACAAGGCAATAGGGAGACATGCCTAAGACAATTTTTAGGCAGTGCGGTAAGCCCATAGGGCAACAATCAATCTATCTGACCAATCTTTTCTATTTGGATTCACCGTCTTTTCTAAGATATTCTTAATCTCCCTACTGGCTAACTCGGCTTGGATATTGGTTTGTGGGTGATATGCACCATATTGAAACATTAAAGATGCAAATGGCCTATTGTAGAAATGTGATCCACCATCACTTATCATTGCACGAGGCATCTCAAACCTCGAAAATATGTTTTCCTTGAGAAACTTTACTACAACTTGGTGGTCATTATTCTTGGTTGGGATGGCCTCCACCCACTTGGACATGTAGTCCACTGCCAATAGAATGTATAAATAGCCAAACGACATAGGAAAGGGACCCATGAAGTCGATGCCCCAACAATTAAATATGTCTATAATAAGTACAGGGGATAGAGGCATCATGTTTCTTTGGGTCACACTACCCAAACGTTGGCATCTATCACATTCTCTACAAAACAAAATACAATCTTTTATAAGGGAGGGCTAATAAAGACCTGACTGAAGAATTTTTGTTGAAGTTTTCTTCGTAGAGAAGTGGCCACCGTATGCTTGTGAATGACAGAATGCAAGGACCTCCCGTTGTTCTTTCTCTGATACGCATCTCCTCATGACTTGGTCAGGGCAATATTTGAACAGATACAGGTTGTTAAAGTAGAAGTAGGAGGATCCACCTGATAAGTATCAATTTAACATCCTGCTTAGACAACAAATACTTCAAAGCAGAGTGATCAATATAGACTACTATTGGTGAACCAATTATGTAATAACGGAATTTATCTAATACAAATACTACTACTAGCAGCTCCTTTTTGTGGTAGTGAAATTCATTTGGGCTTCATTAAGCGTTTTGCTAGCGTAGTATATGACATAGGGTCTATTCTCCTCCCTTTGATCGAGCATTGCACTGACCGCGTAATCACTTGCGTCGCACATAAGCTCAAAAGACAAATCCTACTTGGGTGGTCGCATAATCAGAGGTGTGACAAGCATACTTTTGAGTTTTGTAAAAGATGTCTTACAATCATCCGACCACTCAAATGGGACATCTTTAGATAATAGATTGGTCAAAGGTCGGGTCAATGCACTAAATTGTTTTATGAAACGACGATAAAATCCAACATGGCCTAGAAATGACCTAATATCCTGATGACTCTCGACGTAGGGAGGTTGGAGATGGCCTCCACTTTTGATTTGTCAACTTCAATTCCTTTCACCGAGATGATGTGCTCGAGGACAATTCCTTGTGTCACCATGAAGTGACACTTCTCCTAATTCAAGCTAAGCTCTTTTCTTCACATCTCTCCAGAACTTTCTCCAAATTTTCCAAGCACCCACTGAAAGAATATCCAAATACCGAGAAGTCATCCATAAACACTTCAACAATACTTTCCACCATATCACTAAAGATTCCCATTATGCAACATTTAAATGTCCCAGGGGCATTACATAGCCCAAAAGGCATGCGACGGTAAGCAAAGGTACTGTAGGGACAAGTGAAGGTGGTATTTTCTGGTCTTCCAATGTAATATCGATTTGATTGTAGTTGGAGTATCCATCTAAGAAGCAATATAATAGAAACCTCGCTACTCGTTCCAACACATGGTCAAGAAACTACAATGGAAAATGGTCTTTTCTTATGCGCAGGTTGAGCTTCCAGTAAACAACACAAACTCTCCAACCTGTGATCACCCTTGTTAGAATAATCTCATTCTCTTCATTCTCCACAACCGTGACTCTCGACTTCTTGGGTACTACTTGTGTGGGGCTAACCCACTTACTATCAGCAATCAAAAATATGATGCCTACGTCAAGTAGTTTCAACACTTCATCCCTCACCACCTCCTTCATGATTCGATTCAACCATCTTTGTGGTTGTTGAGACGGTTTGGTGTCCTCCTCAAATAAATACGGTGTGTGCAAATGAGAGGGTTTATCCCCTTAATGTCGGCAATTGTCCAACCAATCGCCCCTTTATGCATCCTCAACACTTCCAAGAGCTCTTTTTCTTTCTTTGCATTCAATGTTGAGCTAATTACCATCGAAAATGTCTTGTCTTCCCCCAAATATACATACTTCAAATGGGAAGGTAATGGCTTCAATTCTAAATTGGGCTTTTGCTCGTTTGATGGGAAAATCTTATTTTCTTGGTATGGAAACTTCTCAAATGTATGGACCCACTTTTCTACCCCTTTCAAATTCTCAAATTCGTCTTTCTCAGCAGCTTCCTCAAGATCAACGTTCACCTCTCCTTTCAAATTTAACATGCCCAAAAGTTTCAAGTGTTCTTCTGTTAAGGTGTCAATGCTATTGACTTCGTGTACCTCCTCATCATCCCTCAGTTGCTTGGACAAGTTGAAAACGTTGAGATCCATGGTCATGTTCCCAAATGCTAGCTTCATAAGACCGTTCCTGCAATTAATCATAGCATTAAATGTAGAAAGAAAAGGTCTACCAAGTATTACAGGGATTTGAGAGCTAAGATTTGAAACCGAGTGAGTGTCAAGCATAATAAAATTAACAGAAAAGTAAAATTTATCGACTTGCACTAAAACATCCTCAACTACTCCCCTTGGTGTTCAGACACTTCGGTCTGCCAGTTGAAACGTGATTGGAGTAGGCTTTAATTCTTCGAGCTGGAGTTGTTGGTACACCGAGTATGAAAGAAGGTTCACACTAGCCCCCAAGTCAAGGAGAACCTGCTCCACCCGACAATTCCCAATTGTTATGGCAATGGTAGGGTAGCCGAGGTCTTTGAATTTTGGAGGAGTGTTTGTCCCCAAAATCGAGCTCACTTGGTCGGTGAGGAATGTTTTCATGTAAACATGAGGAATGTTTTCATGTGAACATTGAGTCTCCTCTTTACCGTGCATAAATCTTTCAAGATCTTTGCACATGATGGAATTTGCTTTATGGCATCAGGAGTGGAATGTTGATCTTTACCTGCTTAAACATTTTATTTATATCAGAATAGTTAGCCACCTTGCCAGATGGCTTTAAACAATTAGGAAAAGGAATAGGCATAGGGGAAACAGGCACACTTTCATCAATCACTTTTTCTTTCTCACCCACTTCATCACTCACCTCACCCCCCTCGATGTCACCCATGGCTTCTTTTTCTTTTGGCAATGTGGCCTTGGGTGGGACTTTGGTACGATGATTTTATCAATTTGTTTGACATTACGAAGGGTGGTCACCGCCTTGAGTTGTTCACAACTCTCTCTTAAGGGTTCCGATGACTCAACGACATGTTGACCTCTAGGGTTCTCTTGGGGTTGAGCGGAAAATTTCTCTTTCTCTTATTATGATGCTCCCATAGAGCTTGTTAGCTTCGTGAGTTGGGCTTGAATATCATTAAAAGTTATGGCATTTTGATTTTTTATGGCAGTCTGACTTTGAATGAAAGCATGAACCATATCCTCCAAATTCCTCTTGTGAGGAGGTTAATAGGTTGGAGGATTGCATGGCTCTTGGGAAAAGCTTTGCGGAGGTGGACTTGGTGAACAATTCTATGGTGATGAGTTTGACAAATACCCTTGCAGATTGGTCCGGGGGTATTGGGAGCTAGACGCTTGACCTTGGGATTGAAATTGATTTTATCTAGGAGGCGCAAGAGATGTGTATGCATTTGAATCATGAGGAGTGGGATTCTCATTTCTCCAACTAAAATTCGGGTGATTGCTCCAACCTGGATTATAAGTGTTTGAATGTGGAGAAAATGATTGCCTCATTTGGTTAAAGGCATTGACTTGCTCGTGATACATTTCCTTAAGTGCCGAAATGTTAGGACACTTCGATATGGAATGATCTATACTCTCACAAATTGAGTAGCCTTCCTCAATCTTGAAAACATTAGAAACCTCGTGTCTCCTATTGAATTCAAGACTCTTAACCTTCCTAGACAACTTGGCAATTTTGGAAAGCAAGTCCTCCCGATATCTCAAGTCATAAATTCCTCCCCCATGAGTTTAGTCACTCCCTTGAGGTGATGACCTTGGTACATCGGTGGGATCCGTAATGTTCCATGATTATTCATTCTATGCCAATGTATCAAAGTAATCTAAGGCCTCATCAGGATCTTTGTTTAAAAACTCCCCATTACACATTATGTCGATGAACTGTCGATAGCCCAGTGTGATTCCTTCATAGAAGAAGCTCACCAATTGCCTTGGTTCAAAGTCATGGTGTGGAATGGATTGTAGTAATTCCTTATACCGATCCCAACATTGGTAAAATTACTCATTGGGCTTCTCCGAAAAGTTTTAAATTTATTTTTTTAGAGCGATGCTTTTATGCACCAGAAAAAATTTGTTTAAAAACTTAGAGAGCATCTGGTTCTATGATGTTATGGATCAAGGTCTCAAAGAGTTAAGCCATGTTTTTGCCTTATCTCTCAGGGAAAAGGGAAACAATTTCAGCCTAGCTATGTCTTCCATACCATGATTGGTGAGAAAGGTTGCAACTATATCCGTGAAATCCTTAATGTGCAAATAGGGATTCTCCTTCTCAATTCCATGGAACGTGGGAAGTAGTTGCAACATCCCCGGCTTAACTAAAAAGAGGTGAGCTTGAACTAGAAGGAGGATGTATGATGGTGTGGTGCTTCGTGTGGGTTTAAGAAAATCCCTCATTGACCTCACCGGAGGCTCAATGTGGATGTTGTTCCCTTCATTCACGGGAGGGAAAATTTCATTCTTGGATTGGGCATTCTAGGTTCTTGTCCTCCTCCACCCCTTTGCATATTTGGATTAGCATCTACATTCTCGAAATTATCACCCGCATCCTCGGGTGGGTCTTGGTCAATATTCATATTGAGGCCCAAGGATTATCTAACTAGTCGGTTTTTTTCGTCCGTTCTCCACTTATAACAAACTAACTGAAAATATAAGTGTAAACAACAAAAGTATATACAATGATCAACATACCTCAACCCATGAAGAACATCATGGGACTTACCTTCGTTTTTCGAAAATCACCTTCTTGATTTGACACTTACCTTCCCCGGCAACGGAGCCAAAAATGTTTGATGGTTTCCGTTGTATTTCCTAGTCTCCATACATCATCCCTCAATGTATGTATGGTGTGTGTGTGAAGGGGAGTGTCACTCTCTCTTGGAATGATGTCAAACGAAAGGGAAATGAAATGGTGGATGAATGAAATGCGTGTGAGTGAACAAAAATACTTCCCAAGGCAAGAAAACTTTTGTGTGTCATATTTTACTTGGAATCGTATTCCAAGGTCGTATCCTCTAGAAAAGGAAATGAATCGTGTAGAAGGTGATTTTGGTGAGAGAAAAGTGTGAAATCTTTTGTTGTTGAAGTTGGTTTGTGATTTGTGATTTGATGGAAATTGAAATGGGAAACAAGTATTGGCCAATCCAAAGGGTTCACTACAATGGGAATGTCAAATCAACTCGAAACCTTCCTCCAATGGTGCATAGATAAACAATTGATTCGTGGGAAGTTAAAGACGAGATGGGAGTAAGGATCCAAGCATAACCCGTGACAATTCTACAGGATATCAAAGACTCACAATCCTTTCAACCCTCAATCCAATCAAACCGAATCATCGTACACCAAGGGGAGGAAAGAATATGAGTTGAAATGACATACCCAAAAGGAGGTCTCCCTTATATTAGCCAACTTAAAATCTTAGCTACTCATACTTAATAGAAAACACAATAATGAAATGGAAGACATTCTAAAGAAATGAAGAGATTCTAGCTAAGTTAATGCAAGAAAATATAAACCAAGAGAGAATGCATTTAATACCTATTTTAAAACTAAGAAAATGAAGAACATGAATGCATTAATGGTGAAAGCTTGAATTGAAGATTAAACTTGAAAGCAACTTGAAATAAATGGCATTAAAGACTTCAAACAAAGCTTAGAAGATTCTTACATGAAATTACAAGACAACGTGTGGAAGAAAATGCAAAAATCTTAATTTCTCTTTGTACACTATTCATCTTCTTCCTAGACTCTCTCTCTCTATATTACAATGTATATGTAACTAATAAATTGAATAGTGGTGAATTCAGATCTCCAAAACGTCCATGTGTGTGTCATCTTGCTCTGTGTGATGTGATTCCAATCATAGGGGCTGCAAATGAAGGGTTGGTGCAGGCTTTGTCTCCACACCCAACATCTTCTCTCTCCTCCCTCCTCATTAATGTCCAAGGCTCCAAAAGTCCAATGTAGGTTGAGGAAGGCCTTCTAGATGTGTGTGGAATGTCAAGGAATGTGTTGGAGAAGTGTAAGTGGGACCCCCAAGTTGCAGAGTTGAGTTGTAGGTTGTCTGGGCAATTTGGGCAAAACCTTCCGGAAGGTCGACAAAAACCTTCCGGAAGGTTTGTGCATGAATAGTTAAATGAAGAAGTCAATAGGAAAAACCTTCCGGAAGGTTCATTCCAGTAGACAAAACCTTTCAGAAAGTTTCACTCCAATAGGCAAAACCTTCCGAAAGGTTTAATCCAATAAACAAAACCTTCCAGAAGGTTTTGGCAATGAAAAAATTGAATCCAAGGCAAAACCTTCTGGTAGGTTTTCAACCAATTTGGATTTTCTTGGCTTCTTCACCCTCCAAACCTTCCTTTAAGCAACCCCCCTCATCTTCATTGATTTCAACCTCTTTTTTGGGGGCTAAACTTGAGTCATTTACATCATCTTTTCTGCATTTACACAAAACTCCATTAAAACAAAGATTAAACATATTTCTCCCCAAAGTCATGAAAAAAGCAAGAATGAAAGGAATATTAGCACACGATATATGTCATGTTTTTGTGCTAATCAACAATTAACCCTTTTAATGATTTTGTAACATTATTTTTTGGATAGGTAAGAATTTACTTGCTTTTAACAATTAATAACTTTGTAGTCTTCAATTGTTGTGGAGTTTTATAAGCTTGTAAAAAGGGTTGGTTCTATTAGTGGGATCCTAGGATTGTTCAGTTTATTTCTATAGAAAGGGTGTGAATATGTAAATTTGGACGAGCATATGGCTTAAACCAATAGAAGTTCCGCCTTATGCTTACAAAAGTCCAATGTTGTTTGTGAGTTTGGGTCATTTGGTATATAAATAGTATTGAAAGTGTAACTTTGAGCAAAAAGTAATATTTTATTTTTGGGCCCTACAAGTTTGAGAACAAAATGTGTAGGAGTGCGTATTTTTATATTTATACTATACAAATTGTGTTCATGTTTAAGGTTTGAGTATATATTTCGGATTTGTTTTTCAAGTTTTGCGATTGTTGAAGAGAGCCAAAAACTTAGTCTTCTAAGACACTATATACTTGATTTGAGTTGTGTTTAGTTAAATAAATGCTTAATTATATAAATTGCGTATAAAGATTGTTATTGCTTAGTGGTCGTGTTAGTAGATGAAATTTTGTCAATTTTTTTTAGTTAATAATGGGCTTATATTGATTGACGTTTTTTCTCAGTTTTTTATTGACTATTTTTTTTGTAATGTTAGCTCATATTGATTGGAGATTTTTCTAAGTTTTTTTTATTGACAATTTTTGTATTATATAGTGCATCCGAGTATGGGCAATTCCTTGTGATTTTCTATTTTGTTACAAAGTGCATTCAGGCACAAGCAATTATTAGTATATTAAAATGAGATAAACCAATTGGTAAGGCTATTCAAAATTCTGTCCATCCGACCCGTTCTGCATCCTTCCTACTTGACCCTACCCGATTATTGAAATTTCACAAAATCTCGGCTGGCCAATGGAAGAAATTTTAATATTTCACAAAATTGTGGGTAACTCTCTCTCTCTCTCTCTCTCTCTCTCTCTCTCTCTCTTTCTTTCTCTCTCTCTCACACACCCATAACTCTTGGTTTTCTGCATCAGACCATCGATCGAACTCCCCATACTCTTTCTCGCCTGCTCGTCTATCTCTCTCATCGTCTATCTCTCTAAGTTTCACGAAGAATGGAAGCTTAGATCTGCATTGATCTCATTTAAGACCTGAACACACATGGTCAATATATAATATTTGTCATAAGCATATTCTCATGTGACATGAATGCATAGGATTGACGCTTAATATTTAATTATGAGTAATAATATGAGACCAAAACCTAAACGATGAATATTTTAATATTTAGAGATAATTTTATAAAGAATTATTATAGGGAGAATTTTTTTTATTTAAAGTGTGAAAAATTAAAAAAGAATGTTGACATGTTATATTATTTTATGTACATTAGAGCATGTGGAATTAATTGGGTGACAAGCATGTGACATCAACTTATTGTTATAAAAAAAAAATAATGAAATAAAATGTATTAGTATATACAAGGAGTGGTTAAGGGTCCGAGAGACNCTCTCTCTCTCTCTCTCTCTCTCTCTCTCTTTCTCTCTCTCTCACACACCCATAACTCTTGGTTTTCTCCATCAGACCATCGATCGAACTCCCCATACTCTTTCTCGCCTGCTCGTCTGTCTCTCTCCTCGTCTATCTCTCTAAGTTTCACGAAGAATGGAAGCTTAGATCTGCATTGATCTCATGTAAGACCTGAACACGCATGGTCAATATATAATATTTGTCATAAGCATATTCTCATGTGAGATGAATGCATAGGATTGACGCTTAATATTTAATTATGAGTAATAATATGAGACCAAAACCTAAACGATGACTATTTTAATATTTAGAGATAATTTTATAAAGAATTATTATAGGGAGAATTTTTTTTATTTAAAGTGTGAAAAATTAAAAAAGAATGTTAACATGTTATATTATTTTATGTACATTAGAGCATGTGGAATTAATTGGGTGACAAGCATGTGACATCAATTTATTGTTATAAAAAAAATAATAATGAAATAAAATGTATTAGTATATACAAGGAGTGGTTAAGGGTCCGAGAGACAAATGTAATAAATTGTCAATAATTTGAATATATGTATATACATGTTTATTTATAAATATGTATACAAGAAGAAAAAAAATGGGTACATACATATAATTGTATATATGTATGTATATAATAAATATGTGTATATGTATATATATATATTATATAAAATAGGGTCAAGATGATAGTTCCACTTAGCAAGACATGCAACATGTCTTGCATGCAAAAAGAAAGACCAAAAAAAAAGTTTGCACTTGGGATATTTCGGCTAGATCAAGAACCAAGAAGGGAAGAGGAAGAAAAGAAAAGAAAAGAAAAGAAGAAAAAAATGTGGGTAAAAGGTAAGAATTATGATTCATTTTCTTTCTTCTAATATGTAAAAATCCTATTTTTATTTAGGCATTTTGAGTGTTGCATATGTTTCAAATATGGTATTTTGTATGTGTTTAGATGTTGTATATTGATGTATGATGCTGGGTATGAGATTTGATTAATACATGAAAGTTACACCTTGATATTTATGTGGGTGTGTAAATTAAGTTAGTATTGTTGTAAAAAAAAGAAAAAAAATTGAAGTATGGTGGGTATTTAGAAATGTTTTTAATTGTTCTTGAATTTTCATGAAATTCATGGGTATGAATTCTTCATACAATTTTATGATTTTATTGGGTATTTATAATTAGATATTTTGTTAATTGTTCTTGAATTTTTATGAAATTCATGGGTATGGAATCTTCATACAATTTAATGATTTTATTGGAAAATTATGTAGATTCAACTACATTTTGGTTATTATAATTTTATGAGAAATGTTTACTTTGGATGTAATGGCTTCGAGTAGGTATTCTTACTAGCTATAAATGAATTATTCTCATGTGACTTGAATTGATTTTAACTATTAGTTTAATTTTTTTCAAGTAATTGATATTACTAGATGTGGACGAGTTATTGAATGTGGATTGATTAAATTAAGAAATTTGCTTTGTGTAAACTAATTCGAATAAAGCGGTATTAGTTATTAATACTCGAATGAGATTTTAAATAATGAGTGTCAGGTCTAGGGACGGGCGCCATAAAGAACGCTGCTCAAAAAGCTCTGGCATAGGAGTCATCAACACGATAAATTTTCAGCAAGGTACGTATGTTCGCTAATATTTTGTTTTATCTACATGTAAAGGTTTATTTTTTTTTTNGGTCAAGATACTAGTTTACCGGGGAGGATAGCTATAATTGGAGATAAGTACTATCTTGGAGTCATGACTATCCCGATGATTACTCTCTTACGTACGTTGAATCTTCTTGAACTCTTGAGCTATGGACTAGACTGAAACTATGAGCTAAGTCTGGTTTGTCTTTTGATGGTTTGGTCTCAACTCATGAATTAGGCCAAGGCTAGGTTTGAATCTGGTCTTTCGTTTCAATATGGCTCATAACAGTCCATTCCAAAACTTAAAAAATAAGAAATTTCTAGCTTTTCCCATCACTCGAGTATGACGTTCTCTTTTTTTCATCCCAATTTTCTCCCAAAGATAGTATTGTGAAAGCAATTTTTTGAAAAAAAAATCATAATGTGCAAGAGAACATACCATAAGAACATAAAATTTGAAAATTCTACTATTACTCAACTCAAGAACATGGTGAGATTTTGGCATTCCATTTTCTCAGATGACTTGCTAAGGCAAGAGAATGGTGTGTATATGGTTAAGTGGCAAATGGATCTCAAGTGGATAAAATCACCCTATCAGAGTAAAAAAAGCCATTCATAAAAGTTATATTGGGAAAATTTTACCTTTTATCTTTTATTGAAAAACAAGAGGTGCTTTTGTAATTTCATTTTCTCCCACAACTTGCTATAGAAGAGAAAATAAAGTGGATGTGATTTCATGGTAAATGAACTAGAAATGGATAACCCTCAAAGCTCACAATAATTTAGTACAAAAACTTAAATTGCTTAATTCCAAACATGAAAATCTAAAATAATGAACAGTTGAACCTTNAATTAACCCTCAAAGCTCACAATAATTTAGTACAAAAACTTAAATTGCTTAATTCCAAACATGAAAATCTAAAATAATGAACAGTTGAACCTTTTTATTATATTCTATCATCAGTGCAATAATTCACCAACTTGATTGTTCTTTTTATGAGGCACAAATCGAGAATGCATCCTGGAAACAAGACAGTTGAACTTTGTGTGGAAGCCTTGCAATACAAAATGAGCCAAGGAGAACATTTTTTGCTCAATGTGCAAAAAAGAAACGCTACGACATAAAGTCCATTTGACTTTTTTCTTTGCCTTACCTCATTGAGCATGGCTCACAATAGCAGAAATTTGTGGTACCTATATCATATTATCAAAAATAGCCAAAAACAAGTTGTCAAATCTAGATGAGGAACTATACCTTTAAGATTGACAATAAAACAAACTAAATCTGTAGTAAAGGTTATTTTGCTTGATCATGTTCGAGAGGAAAAACCATAATTGCCAAATCAATAACTGATAGAAAAAATGCAATCTTAGAAAATTATGAAATGCCTATCTTGCAAAAATCCATTTCAGTACATACCAATAATTATAGAGTAAAAAATAACAACGAAAATTTTAGAATGTTAGGATAACTGGTTAGAATGAAGTAGGAAGCTTAATAAAAGCTACTTGGCTTATGGATGGCTCGGAGAGGTCTTGAATGACTCATCAAAGTCATCATCTCGTGCTGCCAAGACACTCTTTCTTGACACTACAACATCGCCTGAATTTCTAGCAATGTCCAACTCTTTTTTATAGCATTCACGCATGTAACCCTATACCTTTTCATGCCGACGAGACCAATGTCCAACATCTGAGTCCATATTGGGCCTAAATTGCATAATTCGAAACACAAAAATCTAAAAATTCGAACAATGGAATCTTTTATTGTGGTTTTTTTTTAATGGTAAACAACAATTTTATTAATAAAAAAAGAAGGACGTAGTACATAATGATAGTATAGACTAGGCATCTATACACCAACAAAAATAACAACAACAAAAGCACTTCATAGAGTTAAATACAGCAACAGAAGCACTATAGATAAAACAACTATTCATTCACACGTCGCATGCCATCTTGCCAAAATATCGAAAATGGGTGTTGGTGCAAAATCTTTCAAGACCGATTCCAAGAATGCTGCCAAAAAATATATATTATTCCACAAACCATCAACAATCTCATATTTATCTTCAAAAATTCTTGCATTTCTCTCGAACCGAATCCCCCATATAGTGGCAAAAATTGCACATTCCCAAAGAGTAAGTCATTAACTGTTCCTTCCAAAACCATTATAATCTACACAAACATTGATGACATAGAGCTTGGAACCACCGAAGGAATCTCAGCCAATTCAAACAACTTGTTCCATAATTTCAATGCAATCTAATCTTTTATTGATAGAATCAGGGTAATGATCCAACAACTTCCCATTTATGTTAATAAGGCACAAACCGGAGAATTTATCCTTGAAGTGGAAAAACTGCTGAAACTTTGCATCTCTTTTTTGCCTTCATGCCTTGCGTAATGCAGAAGTCTTCCAGTGCAAAATGAACCAAGGAAGGTAATATTTTCTCAATGTGAAAAATAGAAAAGCCATGACATAAACTTCTCTTTGACTTTTTTGTTTGCCTAACCTTGTTAAGCATGGCTCACAAGAGCAAAAATTTGTGAAACCTGCATCATATTATTGCAGAGAGCCAATGACAAGTTCTAAAATCTACTGGTACCTGCTGAATCTAGAGTAGATAAGGGACTAAACCTCTAAGATTGACTACAAAATGAACCAAATCTTGAATAAACAACAAAATGTGGTGGTCTCTGTCCCTTCATGGAGATCGTTTTCGGCTCTTGTCCTTTCTTGGAATTTGGTCTTTTCTCTTTTCCTTTTCTTTATGAGTTGTTGACCTCCTAGTTTTTGAGAGAAGAGTTCCTCACCATTGATGTATTTCTCTACCTTAGCTAGGACCTCAACCATATTGGCTTGTGGGTTTTTGGAGATAGAGAACATTAGATCTTTCGATTGTACTCCTAATCCAGCAATCAAGGCTGTGAGGGCAAACTTTTTGTCTAGGATGTCCACTTTTAAGGACTTCAAGTTAAACCTTTGGACGCAGCTCCACAACGACTCACTCGATCCTTGCTTCAAATTCAGCAAGTGGTAGCTCAACTTTCGATAGGTTCAAGCTCCAATGAAATGGGACATGAATGAAATTGAGAGTTCTATGAATGAGGAGATTGATGACGGAGTTAGCCTATTGAATCAGGCTAAGGCAGATCCTTTTAGGGTGATTGCGAAAGCTCGACATCACACTAGATCCTAGGGTCCATGTAATTCCATTTGGTTCTTGTAGGTATTGAGGTGGTCCATGAGATCCTTTGTTCCGTCGAAGGTCTCCATCTGTGGCATTCTGAATTTTTGGGAAAGAGGATAATACAGCACTTTGAGAGTGAACGAGAACTCCGTCTGTTGGACCAAGGCGTCTATTGTCATCGGGATTTTGCCTTTTAAGACCTCCTTCATATGATTGAGCTCCTGCTAGATTTCTTTGAAGCGTTGCTCGAAAAATTGCTCCTTTCTTTCTTGAAGGAATGACAAGAGCTCGTTTCTGAAAGTTCCTCTATTCGGACTTTGAATCTCCTCGTCCTCCTCGTTCCTTTGAGCTCGATGACGGACATTGTTAACTGATTGATAGTGCTCATTCTTCTCCACAATTTTTCTTAAGGGATTAGGGTGTTGATGTTCCCCTCGTTGGGCATGTATGAGGTTTAGTAACTCCTCATTTTGCTGGAGGAGGTGATTGCTGGCTTGACGGAGGGTCTCGAGTTCTTTGTTTGGAGAGGGATCTGCCATCGGTGAATTAGTTTCAGGATTAGGTAAGGGATTTAGAGAATTTTCCTACTGCCTCTCAGTGGCGATTTCTTGTTGGATTTGCAAACATAGAGAGTTCATCTAATTTTTACTCATATTGCACATAGAAACCATCAGTTACTAAAGTAATCAGTAGGGTTTTTAACAAGAGACAAACTTTTCTCACAGACGGCGTCAACTGATGGTGTGTGCTGCACAATTTAACAAGGTTGTTATTTATAGGGGTTAGGGAATCACTAGGTGATCTAATCAGAGCTCCTATGCTCTTCAGAATTGAACAAATGATCAAGGATTGCAGACAGAGAATTTATAGTGGTTCACTAGCTCGGAAGTTCAACTAATTCACTCTTAAAGGAGTCACTTGCTCTTACAGAATATTTTATTGATAAAGGAAGGGGTTACACAGAATATTTGTTTAGGCTAATTGCTTGTGTTTCATTGTGGGGAATATACCTCTTATTTATAGTCTTCCAAGGCCTTGCCTGATTTCCTACCATGATCTTTGCCTTTTCTTTATAACAGATGCATCTGTTATGCAATTACCATGGATAGTGCTGAGGTGGTTTTGCCTCTCTTGCCTAAATGCAAGACCATTGCGGTTTATGCGTAGCATTTTTTTTGGGTGCCAGTTGTCATCCTTGTTGTTCCCATTAAGGTATTATTGTCGGGGGGCTGACCTGAGTGCCTCTGGTTGTTTGTAATGAGTTGTATGACTCGAATTCAGATGGCTGAACTGAAGGACTGAGAGCTCAACCTTGGCCAAATTTTGAGTATCATCAGAACCTATCAAAAAAGGTTAAGAGAATAGGGCACTAGTGAGGTACCAGCCGAACCACCTCTAATGCCCAATTCAATAAGTGAAGTAGTCAATTGTAACAATAGTGTGTGTGAGAGGAGAGGATTAGTGACCTAATGGCCAGTGTTTTCTTTTCATCTCTCGTTGCCTATCATTTCCTTTCATTGATGAGGCGTATTTATAAGTTGGTTTGAGTAAAGAGATAGCCTAAGTAGTCATTATTACTGATAATCATGTATTGTTAAGTGTTGCTTAATTTTTGTTGAAAGCACTAACATCCATCATTGTGTTTGAAGTATATAAGTGATTCATCAGATGACAACAGTCAGTTTCAGACCGTATTAGGGGATGCCAAATGGCAGTCCACTCTTGGAGACAGGGTTCATGCGTCAGCTTATGTCTTACCATAGCCTCTGATGTCTGAGGTAACTTTCTGTGTCCAGGCTGTGGGATATGGTTCGACCAAATGGGTTTGGAACCTATCTCAACCCCCAGTCCTACGGCCAAGACTCCGTCCTTTTTTCTCTTTTGAACTGGTTGGTCCACGACTCTACCAACCCTGTCTTCATCCATCACNTACGGCCAAGACTCCCTCCTTTTTTCTCTTTTGAACTGGTTGGTCCACGACTCTACCAACCCTGTCTTCATCCATCACGACTCTCTCTATCTTTGCAATTACCATCTTAATTTATAATGGTAATGTTCTTCAATTGATTGTTCTCAAACTATAATTTTATTGTTTTTTTCTGAAGACAATGGAGACAGAGAGGCCTTAAAGACTAGAGCGTAAAAGTTTTAAAAAATTAAATTTTAAATTTTAAATTTTCTTAGAATTGAACTTGAAAACGTGAAAAAAAATATTAAAATCAATTCAAATGAAACTCAAATGCATATCATCCTTTGGATGAATGGGTCCTATCAATTTTTTCAATAGAGCACACTCATCCTACACTCATCAAAGAGATGATTGTATTTTAATTTTAATTTTTGGGTTTCATTTAAATTATGTAACATTTTTCAATATTTAAACTTGTACTTAATACCAAAAAAAATGTATATATAGATTGAATTTTTTCAATAAATGTTTTTTATATAGTCTTATCAATAATTCAAGGGAAATTATATGGTCCTCAATACAGAAAAAGTCGGTACCATACTAAAAACGTGGTGGGCCTTGGTGAAAAAGTAAAAATAGAATGCAAAAAAAGAAAGGGCGGCTTGAATTAAGATCATAAGTTCTTTTGCGATCAATCTAATTCGAAAGATGAATGTTTAACCATAGTAATTTTATATCAAAAGATGCTAATTTCTTCTCGAATTAATATTAAGTTTATTAATTTAATATTTATTTTGAACCATTTATCTAATTTAAATTTTAAATTTGTCGATTTAAAATTTTATTTTATAAAATTGGCACTAAATTAACCTTCAATTTTATTTAATTAATATTCAATTCATTAAATTAACATCAAATTGACTTTTAATTTAACCAAATTAACATTCGAGTTTACTAATTTAAAATTTAATTTCACCAATTTAACCTTTAACATTAATTGAACCTTTAAATTTTTTTGGTAATATTTAATTTCATCAATTTATATTTTGAACAGAACAAAATGTTGAATGTCAATTTAATGTTAATTTGATGAATTTTTAATTTTTAATTTTGAATATTAATTTAATACAATTGAAGGTCAATTTAATGTTATTTTTTATGAATTGAGTGTTAATTGGATAAAATTAAAAATTAATTTCATAAAATTACATGTCAATTTGATGTAACTAAATATAGGATCGGGACTAGTTCAAAAAAAAAAAGGTTCAGGTAGTCATGATCGATCCTATCTAATTGGAACCACCAGAAATTTAATTTTGAAGAATTTTTGGACCATCAAATGCATTAAGATCAATCTCATATAGTCATAATCGAGTCTAATTGAGTGGAATCGCAAAATAATAATAATAATAATAATTTGGATCCATCAGAGGCATTGGGATCGATCCTAGATAATCATAATCAATCATGCCTACTAAAAATGAAGTCACACCTTAAAGGTAATGTTATTTTTTGCAAAGACAAAGTTATAATTTTTCAGATAAAATTATCACATTTTAAGGTAAAGTTACTATTTTCAGAGGTAATATTACAATAATTTATAGTTAAGATACAACCAGTAAAAATAAAAATACCACTTTTAGAGGAGAGGTTATAACCTCTGGAAGAAAAGTTATAATCTTTTAAGATAAAACTACTATATTTGGAAGTGAGGATACAGTGATTTAAGATTAAATTACAACCTGTAAAAATAAAATTATCACATTTAAAAGTGAGATACAACTCTTTAGGTAAAGTTACAACAATTAATAGTAAAATTACTATTTTTGAAAGAAAGATTATAATCATTTGAGACTAAACTACGTTTTGTATAAATAAAATTACCAACTTTAGATGTTAGATTATGACTTTTTGATATGAGGTTATAATCATTTATGATAAAATTATTACTTTTGGATGCAAAATTATATCTATTTAAGGTTATGTTATTAAGCAATGAACGTAATAATATCACCTCTAGATGTGAGATGTGGTTACAATCTTTTGAGGTATGTTTACAACCCTTTAGGGGCTGTTTGGTATATGGGTTTGGAAAGGGTTTGGATTGTGGGTTGGGGAATAAACTCCTTAAACTCATGTTTCGTAACCTATGTTTTAGCCTAGGGTTTGGAAACCCAGCCCGTTGGATGGCTCGGTCATGAAACTCATGAACTTGGGTTTCATGAAATCCATGGGGGGTGAGTTTCATAGGTGGGTTAATGAATTTCATAGAAAAAAGACATTTACACCCCTCATATATCCCCACATGGGTTTAGATTAAATTTGTTAAGGGGTAAAATAGTCATTTATATATAAATATATTATCATAATAATCATATATCCCTGCACATACTAAACATGGGTATGGATATCGTTAAATATTGAATCTCATCTTTGAATACCATATTTAGGTCAAACCCGCATTTGAACAAGTTAATTCAAACTCCTCTCAAGAAATATACCAAACAGACCCTTAAAGTAATATTATCACATTTAGAGATAAAATTATCACCATTATAAATAAAATTATAATCTTTAGAAAAAAATGTACAATTTTTATAGGTAAATTTATCACCTTTAGTAATAAGTAATATTTAATAACAAAAAAATAATAACGATACTTTTTTTACGGTGCGGTACGGTGCGGAATCAACATCGGTACCAGAGCCTCTCCCGTGATTCAATTTTAAAAAATGCGCACCAATAAAATCGAACTTTATGCATGGTACCATCAAATCCTGGTAAAAAGTTAAAACCCACAACCTCTCTCTTTCTCCCCTTCCTGTATAAAACTCTCGTTCACCACCTCAACCAAAGCAGAACAAAATGAATACCGCACAAACAAACCCAACAATTTTTATAAGAAAAATTATCATCTTTAGAAAGTAATATTTAATAATAAAAAATTAATAACCACACATTTTTTATGATATGATACAATAGCAACATCGGTACCAGAGCCTCTCCCGTATGTTAATTTTGAAAAATGCGCACCAATAAAGTCAGAACTTTTTGCATGGTACCATCAAATCCTGGTAAAGAGTTAAAACCCACAATCCCTCTATCTCCCCCTTTTATGTACGAACTCTCATTCCCCACCTCAACCAAAGCAGCACAAAATGAGTACCGGACAAATAAATCCAACAATTTTTATAAGCAAAGTTATCACCTTCCTCTCTCTCTCTCTCCCCTTCTCGTATATACTCTCGTTCACCACCTCAACCAAAGCAGCACAAAATGAGTACTGCACAGACAAATCCACCGACTTTTATGGACAAAGTTGTTATCTTTAATAAATAATATTTAATAACAAAAAATTGCTAACCACACTTTTTATGTGGTAGGGTACGGTATCAACATCAATATTAGAGCCCCTCTCATGATTCATTTTTTGAAAAATGTGTACCAATAAAATTGAACTCTTTGCACGATACCATTAAATCCTGATAAAAAGTTAAAACCCACCAACACCCCCCCCCCTCCTCTCTCCCCTTCCTGTATAAACTCGCGTTCGAATACCACCTCAACCAAAGCAGCACAAAATGAGTACTGCACAAACAAACCCAACAGACACTACCCCTCCTCATCACCCACACGACGACCAAGAAGAGGTGGGCAAACAGGCAGTCTGGCTAGCCAACGCCGTGGTACTTCCAATGGTCCTAAAATCAGCTCTGGAGCTCAACCTCATCGACACCATCTCTGCCGCGGGCGACGGCGCGTACCTCTTACCTTCCGAGATCGCGGCTCATCTCCCCACCCGCAACCCCGACGCGCCGATTCTTCTGGACCGGATGTTAAGGCTTCTGGCGAGTTATGATGTCTTACGGTGCCGTTTACGGACCGGAGAGAATGGTGATATGCAGAGACTGTATGGTGCGGGACCCATATGCGAGTTCTTGATGAAGAATCAGGATGGTGGGTCTGTGGGACCGTTGCTTTTGTTGCACCATGACAAGGTCTTCATGGAGAGCTGGTAAGGTTTTATTTTGCCATTTATTCTTTGTTTTTGTTTGGGAAATTAATCCTATAGTTTTATTTTCTTTGTTTCTCGAAAAAATATAGTAGTGAAGAAAATGTTGAATTGCATTGGATTTTTAATCCAATGTAGTGTAAACTAGAATGGGTCAAATTGAAAGAATGGCCTCAAAAAATTGGAGAAATCTTAGGCCATGTTTGCTTAGCATATGTAAAATAGTTTTCTGTTTTCAAAATTTTAAAAACATCCAAAACTTTTTTGTTTAGTATTTTTATTCTCTAAATTTTGAGAAAAAAAATAAGATTTGAGTCAAAGAAACAGAAAATAAGTGTAACTTATTTTCAGAGTTTTTTTTGAAACTTTTTGAAACAAAGAGAACAATATATATATATATATATATATATATATATATATATATATATATATATACAAATTTATATATATATATATATATTTATATTTATATAATAAAACAGGACTGTGTTTGAATTTTATCTCAGTCATATTTTTCCTCTCAAAACTATCATCAATCACTTACCTCATTCATCATTCTTTTGTCAGACTCAAACATCAAATCACATCACTCATTTTTATCACTTATTTAATTATTTATATATTTCCTCCTTAAAAATATCGCACCACTCATTTCTATCATATATTTAATTATTTAATATTTAATTAATTTGTAATTAATATATTTTAAAAAAATTTAATATAGTGGAATCAATTTTTTGAACGCTCAAATTTTATATTTTGTTGTGTCTTTAGGCGTGGGTTATGCCTAGTATATATATATATATATATATTTTAAAATTTGGTTTATTGATTTTTTTTTTTTATAAAATTGTCAATCTAAAAATAAATTTTTTATATTTTTTTATTAATATTTGAATTAATATTCAAATATATATTTAAACTGTCCAAACAGGTTTTACTATTTTCTGTATTGTAAAATTATTTTTGAAATTATCTAACCAAACAAGTTTTTTATTTCAAAAAATATCAAAACCAATTTCTTAAAATTTTTCTCAAAAACTGTTTTCAGATACTATTTTTTGAAACACAAATCAAATCAAGCACCCTTACTTTTCCTCGAAGAAAAGGAGGGTTTGGTTTTCTATTTTGGGTAAATTACATTCACACCCTATTGACATTTGACCAATTGACATGGAGACGACATTACAAAAGTAACACTGAGCTTTACAACATGTAAGAGAAATATACCCCTTACCTACAAGGGACATTAGAAAACCTGACAAAAAATGATGATCTCAACTAAATAATGCAAGATTTTAAATGATTGATCAAATAATGATGATATATATTATTTCTTTTGGAGTTTCACTCTGAATGTACTTTGGAGAACTGTTATATCCATGATCATTGTTGTTGCATCTCTATCGGAAAGTTTTCTTCATTTTTTGGTGCGGATTATATGTCATCATATGCTCACTCTATGGTCATTGGTCTTAGGTACCATTTGAATGATGTTATACTCGAAGGGGGGATTCCATTTAACAGGGCTTATGGAATGACTGCATTTGAATACCCAGGAACAGACCAAAGGTTCAATGGGGTATTTAACCAGGCAATGTCGCATCACACGACCTTGATCTTGAGGAAGATCCTTGACATTTACAAAGGATTTGAAGGCCTCAAAGTGTTGGTTGATGTGGGTGGTGGCATTGGAGTGACTCTCAATATCATAACTTCCAAGTACCCTCATATTAAAGGCATTAATTATGATTTGCCTCATGTTTTAGCTGATGCCCCATCTTATTCAGGTATTGAGTCAACCCCCTGCTTTGTTCACTAGAAATTTCCTGCTTGTTTTTTCTCTTAAAAAATGTTAACCCAGTACACTAGTCTCACCACGTCAGTTGTGGGTTTGGGAGAGAGTTTAGGTACATAGTCTTATCTGTGCGTGTGCAGAGACTGTTTCCGTAGCTTAAACCCAAACACCAAAGTCAAACTGTTTTTTCCCGATAATTTTGGCATTGAATTCAATTTTACAGTGCATTACACCAACATATACAAGGCAGGAGGTTTACCAAGACAGTGTCTTTCCTATCCATTAGATATAATTGCTCTGGCTAGTTGGGACGAATTCTGCTGGCAAACAACCATTGTTTCCTATCCAACTGTTGATTTTAATTTTCTCCCAGCTATTTGATTTAGTGTAGTGTTGTTTTTTAATTGTTTTGCAATATTTGATGAAATGCAAGCTATGACTTACAAACTGATCTATTATGGTCTAGGAGTTGAGCATGTTGGGGGAGACATGTTTGTTAGCGTTCCAAAAGGTGATGCTATTTTTATGAAGGTGAGACTAGTGCCCTTCCGGTGGCTATTTTACGTTAATCTGTAACTAATGCTTTATTCAAAAAAAATGAAAAAAATGAAGAACGTTTTACTTTGAATTTACGTCAAAAAGTGGAAAACCATGTCCCCTGTTGAGGATTCAGTTGATGGAATTATCATTGAGATGAAAATAATGGAATTGAATATTTTCTACGTTAGCAGAGTTATTTCGCCACACCTTAACTCTAAATTTTTTCATGTGAACTTTTAACTTGTTCAAACAACACGAAGGATGTATAGTTCAAATTAGTAGTAGAACATGTGACTTCAGTCCTATCAGGAAATCTTTTCATCTTAGTTCCATAACAAAGAATATATATAAGCTTATTTTACATGATTGAAGATAACAAATAGAGTTTGATATCAAGTGGTTTTGCAAAATAGATTTCAGCAAAATTACACTTACTACTCAGTTCTTTAAATTAATTCTCCTGGCAGAACTCAACCTTCAATGATACTCTCCTCGTTCTGCTTTAGTAAGTCTAAATCTGGTGTTTTTATGACATTTGTAGTGGATACTCCATGACTGGAGCGATGAGCATTGCTTGAAGCTTCTCAAGAACTGTTGCGAAGCCCTCCCTGACCATGGTGGAAAGGTGATTATCGTAGAATCAATTCTCCCCGAGGCTCCTGAGAATAATGTTTCTTCACATATCGTCTTTGAACAAGATCTTTTCATGTTAGCTCAAAATCCTGGTGGAAAAGAGCGGACAAAGAAGGAATACAAGGCCTTGGCGATAAAATCTGGATTTTCGGGTTGTGAAGTCATATGCAGTGCTTATAACAGTTGGGTTATGGAGTTCTACAAAAGTGTAAACCCTTAGCTTCATTGCAAACTTAAGCTACAGTCTTTGGAGTTGCATTGTAAGACAAAAATGGTCATTTGGTCATCCTTCTCTATAGAGGTTATGCATTTTTGCACTTGACAAATTTTGGTTTGAAAGAACTGAATTTGTGCAATTCATCTGAGTCTCAAATAATGTGGACGGGTTAGTATTACTTTGTCCCCTTACACTATCATATTGATTTCATTTTGTACACTCAACAATTGATTTGAACACGCTGTACATTCAAATTTTTGAACTCGTGACAATTTACATGCGTTACTAACATTTATATGGAAATAATCTTTGCGAAACAAGATGACATTACTGGGAGCCTATAATCAATTAGGATAAATTACAATTTGATCCTTCAACTATGTCCCTACTTCACATTGTTTCTCCACTATCACGTGTATCACTTAAATTGTTTCCTAAACTATTATAGTTATCACTTTGCACCTTCAATTGTAGTTATTGATTTCGCGATGCCGCAATTATGAACCCTAGAAGTGTGCATTTTAGTATACATTTGGGCTTTTTTTTCCTTTCTAAATATGTCAGTTGTTTGGTTTGTGGGTAATGTGAAACAAATTCAAGTGGTTTAAGGGGCAACCCTGAAAAACTTAATAGTTAAAAGGGCAAAATGAGATTGCACCATGGTTGATGGGGGNTGGGTAATGTGAAACAAATTCAAGTGGTTTAAGGGGCAACCTGAAAAACTTAATAGTTAAAAGGGCAAAATGAGATTGCACCATGGTTGATGGGGGTGAAAACATAGTTTATCCAATCAATTATCGATATGATTACTAGCGTAGCTTGCCTAGTGTTCTTCTTGTTAATGTTTGCAAATGTTTTGGATTAAATTTGTTTCATAACCGGATCCATCAGCCCCCTAAACAAGGACTTATCTACCTTATAGCATGAGGGGGCAACTGCCCCTCTCATCTTTCAACAACACATGCATATTGTGTAAAAGGTGATGACTTTTTTAAAAAAATTAGTGTCATTGTCCCTTAAACCAATCAAAAAAAATTTATTTTATTCTTAGATTTTTTGAAATAAATATGATATTCTCAAACCATTAAATATGTTTATCAAATATAAAACATCTCTTTTGTTTAATACATTGTTTAGATTTGTTAAAATAATCATATAGTTGCTCTTTACTCTCTTTTTTTGGTAGCGGATTCATCGCTTGTAAGTGAGTAAAACACGAAGATATGCAAATTATACAATTTTTTTAACCCAATCCAAGAAGTGGTTTATTTATTTTTCAAAGATTAAATTTTGTAAACAAGATGTAAAATGATTTCAATTAGGCTTTGCAAAAAAAGAAATAGTGATAACTTTGTAACGACCTCTTTTATAGAAATTATTAAGGAACTTATAATAGAATCAATTATAGATTCTTTTTTTAGATTTTAATAAATTTTATGTTTTCCTTCGATGTACTGTTGATATTGGATTTTATTTGTCATAGAGTAATTCAATAATAAATCAAATAATATTTCTCGTGCTTAAATTTATACTAGAGAAATATTTCATGTACATTATGTTCCTGTTTGCTTTGTGAAGATGGTATGAGGTTTTGGATATTTTTTTTTTTTTTACATTCATTGATATGTGGTTAACAACGCTTGATTACTGGAGTGTGACTTTTTCATAGCAAGAGAAAAGTTTAATTGCTAACAAAAACTAAGGTTAACAGAAGTAAAACTGACGTTGATGTAACTATTGTGTCCAGATACTCGTTCACTTTATGGATATCACAAAAATGAGTAGCTTAGCCTAGTGTAACTCAGCCCTTGATAAATTTTTCACGAGGGTAGATCAGAGATCCGAATATTCCACGAAGCATGGCTCTTGAGGTCACCATTCAGAGATTTACCCCCTTGTGTTAAGAGACAATTTTGCACAAGATCCAACATTAATCGAGTACATGAGCTGGATAGTATTACGGTAATTTACCAAGATAACTGAGATATCAAAAAAAAACAAAAAAATTTTTTTTAAAATCTTCTTATGAAACCAAAGTTACAGCAATACTAGATAAAAAATATCGAAAAATTGGCATTTTTGCGTATAATACTAGTTAATCGTGTTATTCGTATTTGACACTAACACAACCCATGTATTATTTATGTTAGTAAGTCATGTCATTTTTGAGTTTTATGTCAAGAAATGATAATCCTCTAACTCCGTATCAGTTTTGAGTTATGTTTACGTGTCTGTAGTAGACACTAAAAAAAATTAGTTTATTGCTAAGCCCAAATCCAATTACATAAGGGGATTTGAAATTCGGTACAATTTTTTAGACTTATTTAGGCAAAAATACAACTCAAAAACTTATTTAGAATAAAGTGCATATTTTTTAAAAATGACACTATTGTCATTCATTGTACAGCAGATGGATGGAAACCCTTTTATATTCATTCTGTTTTTTTTTGCTACAATCAAGTAATGAGATATAAAATAGGGACATATTTTCTCTAACAGTTTTTCTCTCTCTCCTATTTTCTCTTACTATATTTATATTAAGATTATAACAACACAATTCTACTAATCAGTTACAATTGTCTTATAATACACCAAACAGTTATTCATGTGTTCTAATAAACCAAACAGTTATACAAAATTATGATACTAACCCAATTTATCATTCAGTTTATTTATATAAACTAAATAGTTGCACCATTTAGTATCGCAACATCGTTACACTATCATGTTTTAACAATTGCATGAGACTGTGATTGTTACACTCATTAAAAAAATAGTTACACTCATTAAAAAATAGTTACACCTATTAAAAAAATAATTACATTTATTAAAAAACAGTTACACCCATTAAAAAAAACAAAGAATTTTTTTTCTCCTACATCCCAACAACGAACAATATATAATATCTAATAAAACATCTTGACCAATTCTTTTTTTTTTTTTTTTTGAAAAATTTCAGAATTTGATTAATCAATCATCATAATAAATGACTTTATTTCTTTTGCTCAGATGATGTGGAAGCGAGGTTAGTGGTATATATATATATATATGTTTCACTTATACTTAGTACTCATACTCCTTCATCTTCATCTTCTAGAACGAAAACTTTTGCTTTTGCTCTCTGTAAACTCTTATTTTACCTCTCATTACTATTGTTAGTCTTTACATATTTGTTTCCTCAAATAATTGTCAATGATAACTACATAATTTAAGAAATGACGTTTAAGTAAAAAAGTTTTTAATTCATTTAAATTTTGCACCTAAACACAAAAATTTTATAAAAATTATACTTAATAGAGTAAATAACTTATCTATACACTTTTGCTCAAGTAAGTCTAAAAAATTGTACCCACACCCAAAAAATCCATTAAATAACTTCCTAAAATTAAAGTGGGTTGGACTTAAATTTCATAAACCCAAAATAAAACAAAATCAAAATGGACTTTCAAAATTAAATTTGTTTGGATCCAAATTTCATTGGTCTGAGTTGGACTTAAATTGCACAACTCAAATAATACAAGTCCAAATATAATTAATCAGGCTTTTTAAATTAAATTAAAACGGACTTAAATTTCATAGGCTCAAATTAAACAAACTTTTAAAAAGCAAAGTGGGTTGGAATTAAATTTTATAAATTAACTAAAACCCACAAAATTATGAGTAACCCACTATTTAAAGCCCACATAAGGGTATTCAATTAAAATATTCTTATATGAATAATTATACCTAGCACTATAAATAGAGGTCTGGGGAGGTCAAAAAGAAGAAGTCAAAAAGGAGGCCAATAAGAGAAGCCAAGGATGAGAGAAGATCAAGAAGCTCTGGTTGAGTCCATTTTAGGGGAAAAAAGGAAGATCAACAGCGTAGCTCTCTTAGAGTCTACCCCTAATTAAAGTCTTACGTCTACCCCTAACTAAAGTCTTACAAATCCATCTCAAGAAAAAAAGAGCAAATCATCATTCTTCAAGAGATTCAAATCATCTTCAAGCTATTCAACATAAAGAACGGTGAGAAGATCCAACAAATTCAACAAATCAAAGATCGAAGAACAAGATTTACGTTAATCTGACCTTCATCTTCAATAAATCTACTAAATCAAAGATTGAAAAACAAGAATCATGTCAATCCGACTCTCGTTTTCAACAAATCTACCAACGTATCACCCAATCAAAGATTGAAGAATACGTTGGTCAAGTCATTATTTTCATCAAATCAAATATCGAGAAACACATTGATCAAGCTTTCGTCATCATTAAATTCACAAAAAATCAGAGGATCGGCAAGTGAGACGCACTCACCACTTTATTAACTTAAGTTAAATCATAAATAATTATAATTTTGACATTACTTTTATATTATATTACATCGCAAAATTTTGTTGTTACAGTGTCTATGAGAAATTGGCAGCCTAAGACAAAAAGATTCCTAATTATGGGGATAGAATAGCACCTACCTTTTGTTTTTGTTTGTGATCAGGAATGTGCTACTTCTTCGTTTCATTAATCAGGATTACGATTACGATTACAATTGAAAATTAAGATAGTCCTAAACCTAATACCTTATCCCAACCCTAATACAAATTTATTATACGAAGAATATGATTAAATAATACTCTTATTAATATCATTTATATAAATTAAATAAAAATTAATTATCTAATCTCATCCTTTGTTTGTACCGAAACTAAACATGTCCTAATTTTCTGTTCCTAATTTTCTCTGCAACGTCTTTCACTTTTCCGTGGTTGATTTTGGGGCTACTCCGAATAAACCCGGGCCGGGTGTACACTATTAACCGGACCACTTAATTTCCGTATATGGGCCCACCTTAAGCTGACTAGTCAGAAGCTCAGAATCGCTGAATTGGGCAGTCGGTGTTTGGCGAGAAAGTTGTGACGATCTGTTTTCGTAATTTTCAGCTTCTCTTTTCTTCCCCATTTTGTCGGGAAAAAACCTACGATCTCTTCCGGGGAAGAACCATCCAAACCCTCATGACTTCAGGTATTTCTCTTCAAAATCGCAGAAACACTCACATTTCCTTCAATAAAATGACAGAGGCCCCATTCAAACTCCTTTTTTTAAGTCTTCCATTCATAACACCATGGCTTTTTGTACGACATAGTATCATTAATTTTCATGAATTTCGTTGTTTTATTAGATTTCACAATCTGGCTATTGCTCATTTCTCAATATTTTCTGTTATTCTGTCTGGGTTTTTGTGGTGTAGAATTTAAAGGCAAATTTTTGTGGGGAAAATTTTGTTAATTTGAAGAATTCCTTAATTTATGGCGTCAGGGTTATGTTATTTTGGCTATTTGTTCTGAGTCATTGCCCACTTCTTGCAGATTATGCTTTAAAACTTTCGGCTGAGCTCGAATCAGTTTCGCGTGTAAGGGCCGCACAGTTCTTTGTAACACAAAGACCATGGCTTGGTACTATTCCTCTCATAGGCCATTCTTTTGCTGTACTTGGTTGTGATTTAGTTCTATATATGTTATTTGTATGACTTGTTGATAGTATGGTGTGGGTGTTCTATATTTTAGTATACCAATTCAAGTTATGGAAAGTAGTCTTTTTCTAGTCATTGCTATTTTTTTTTTATTCCAGATCTTTATGGGGTTAATGTTAGACCTGTTGCTCCTTTTGGGAGTGCAAGCAGTAAGCCATTTGTTGATCCTGCACTGATACACCGATGCTTGCCTGATGAGCTACTCTTTGAGGTATTGTTGTTCATTCTAAGCCCATTGGACTTTTGTCCTATTCGCTATTAGTATAATGTAGCATGGTGCACTTACTAAAGTCAATAGTTTTGCTTTATGCATTCGTCTTTAATTTTTACATTTTAAATTCCTCTACATATAACTTGCATGTTCTATCTAATGATTTTAATTTGACCAATATATTCAATAGGAATGTGCTCTGCTGCTTTTCTTAGATCTATGCCAATTTTTACTTTCACATAGATTTCAAAGTTTTAGCTAAGACTTTACAGGGACAAAGATGGCATGCCAAGAACATAGACAAGGTAGGATGGGTAATTGGTCAAATCTAGTATGGATTGTACATGAACGTCATGATGTTAAGTGAGCATTACCATTTATCAAAGTTTTTTGGTAAGTATCAAGTGGGGAGTTTAAACAATATTGTTCCAAATGCCAAGCGGTATGGTTTTTATTTGGACCAGATGGAATTGGGCAGGCACATTGATATCTGTCTGCTGATGTGAGATAAGCTAGTCCAGTACATGGTAGGGACTTCACTCTCGGCATATGTAGAAAGATTTTTGTAGAAAATAAGCAAAATTTGACATGCTATTGGCAAGCCTCATGTTATGAGGGAGAAAACAAGGAGGAGGTAGAAGGGGAAAGATTGAAAGGATACGGACAAAAATGAAGTAGAAGAAGGATGGACCTATGAAGAATTTACATTTCCTCTCTCACACCAAATGTGGAGCGAGTCAACTGATTTAATGAAGGTGTTTGGATGACATATCATTTCAATGACTGTAGATGGTAATGGAGGTTGGCCAATTTGTCAAGTTTGGTTTTCAACATCTTCCCTCGGCCTTTTGTTTCAAATCAAACTTTACCAATGGAGAATAGTCTTTTGTTTCAAATCAAACTTTACTGATGGATGAAACTTTTTGTTTTCTCCATCTAATGCCTATTTACAATCCCTTTTTCCACTTTTGGAGAATATTTCCTTCAGACTATTATGGTTCTTTGTTTACCCCTAAATTGTATGGTCTAATATCTTGAGCTCATGATGAGATAGATAGAACTAGATAGTCGAAAGAATTCATGTATATTCAACTTGGAAAGTTGGGATTTTAGATATTTATGGATTGTGCCTCTTGGCCTTTATTTTAGATAGTCATACTTCTGAGAAAGTGGGAAGCTGATCTTTGAATCTTATGAAGCATATTTTCGATTTGAAGCGCAATTTATTAATTTGAATAAGAAGTATAAGGGGTAGAAAATGATGTATATATTTGACATAAAGAGGTAATCTTTTAACAATTACAAGTTACATGGAGAATTATCAAGAAATTACTAGAATGGGTGGATCTGAAAGTTTTACATATATAAACACGAAGGTAAAGAGGAATCTAAAATGAACTTTTAAATATCATGCAAAGTTTGGAACCTTTGTGTTTGACTTGTTGATGCTTACTTGAACATGTGCAAGGTAGATAATCAGTGAACAATGTTGCTTGAATTACAGAAATCATGGGAGTGATATTTCATTTAAATTCTATTTCAATTCAACTTGAGAAAGCTTTTATCTCAATTCTCAACTATTTAGAGTCTTTGATAAAAAAAAAAAAACTATTTAGAGTTGGTTACACAATTTATTTTTCTCCATTTTTCTCTATCAATGATCATATTATCTATTAAACTATGAGCTATCATATTCTTTTTTACTACGTCAGATTAAATTTCAACTTTCCTCTACCTCTCGTGTGACCTCCAATCTGTATCAAAATAATCTTCCACACTAGTGCTTACTAAGTTTTCTGTATACATACCAATCCCCTAAGTTAATTCTCTCTTATTTATGTCCTATTTGTGTTATTTCTATAGTTTCACAAATTTGTACATTTGTAAACACTTAAATTTTGAGTATGTTGTTTCTTGATTGTCCAATATTTTGTATCGTAAAGCATTGTTGGTCTAATGACTTGTAGATTTTCCTTTCAATTTAAGAGATATATGTTGATCACACCAATGTTATTTAAGGTGTAAAGCAAACCAAAGCGACCAAGGCTCCTAAAGTCTAAGCGAGAAGCGAGAAGCAAAGGGAAACGCTTTACCAAAGCGAAGCGAACAGTTAAAAAAAAGTAAATATTTTAGTTTAATTACTTCTAAACATCTTAAGTTCTAATTTTATATATACTAAATATTTAAATGCAACTAAAATTGTAAATATTTAAATTAAAACAAACACTAATAATATCTCAAATCTTAATAAGAGTCATAACTTAAACATTGAAATTTAAACAAACACTAATAATATCCAAAATCCTAAAAAGTATTGTGTTATTGTTAAAGTATATCAACCACAGCTGTTTTTGTAAATCTATTTATATGTACAGTCGTGGGCTTGTACACGTATTGAATCACATTTCATAACAGAGTTGTAAACAATTGACTGATGTTCAAGCTTGGATCATCAAAACAAAGAGTGACTATATAACAAAACAGCAGAAGTAGAACAGCATTATCAGAACAGCAAAATCAGTACTATCAGAACAGCAGAAGTAGAACAGCAAAACAGCAGAAGCAGAAGCAAAAAAAAAAAAATANTCATATTGACTGATGTTCAAGCTTGGATCATCAAAACAAAGAGTGACTATATAACAAAACAGCAGAAGTAGAACAACATTATCATAACAGCAAAATCAGTACTATCAGAACAGCAGAAGTAGAACAGCAAAACAGCAGAAGCAGAAGCAAAAAAAAAAAAATAGAAGTAGAATCAGAAAACGAAAATAGAAGCATAATCAAAAAAAAAAACAGAAATAGAAAAAAAAATCTCAGCATCAAAAAATCAGCAGAAGCAGAAAAAAAAAAAAAAGAAGAACCAGAAGAGAGAAGAAGAATTAGAGCCAGAAGAGAGAAGAAGAGAAATAGAAGAGAGAAGAAAAAGAGAAGGAGACTAACTTGTGTGTCTGACTAGCAGTGGTCGTCGTCGTCTGTGTCCAGCGAGGAAGAAGCAGCAGAAGCCAGCAATCATGTCTGATCATTTTAGCAAAATTAGGGTTTGAAGGCTATATTTATGGGATAAAGGGATAATTCCGTGTATGGGCATCTTATAATTTTTTTTTCAATTGTCCAGTCCAACAATCCATAATAAAAATAAAACAATCCAAGACAACTTCGTCTTGTATGACTAAGGCGCTCGCTTTCTCGCCTTTCGCTTTTCTCGTTTTTTTCTCGCTTCAGTCACATTCGCTTTGCCTGGGGTGCTCAAGGCGAGAGACCCTCGCTTGGCTTCGCTTCTTGCCTAGGCGAGCTTTTCAAATCACTGGATCACACAATACATCAAATCTCTGATCTAATTTTTCATTACAATGCCGTATTTTGATGTTCTTAATTATTGTTCAGTTATATTGTGTTTTCTTATTTTCTTAGGGAGCATTCAACTTGCATTTTATCGAAAAATCCTTATTTGAAGTGATATTTCCTCTTCCTATTTGATAACTTTGCATATTGGATATTTATGCATAGATTTTCTCAAGAATGACCCCGTACGCTCTAGGGAGGGCAGCTTGTGTTTGTCGGAAATGGAGATATACGATCCGTAACCCTATGTTTTGGCGCAATGCATGCTTAAAGGCTTGGCAGGTAGGCTTACATTGGTTATGAACTTTTATCATTATACTTCAGTGGAATATATTTCGTCCTAAAAATATTAAAATTTGGACAATATTGTTGTAGTTCTCTGGTGTGGTGGAAAATTATAGGGCTTTGCATTTGAGATATGATGGTTCATGGAGGAAGATGTGGCTTTTAAGACCGAGGATCCGTACTGATGGTAAGTGTAACTTTGTACATCTAGTCTAAATGACTTCCAGAATAAGATGCATTTGCCTTAGTTTTGTAACTTGTTGATGTGGCTTACTTCTTATGCTGCTGGTTTTCTTCGGTTCAAATTCCGCATCTGTTTCACGTCTATTGACAATGTACTGCATATTTTAGATTCATCATAATATCTCGTAAGCTGAATAAGATATTTTTAGCTAATCCTTTGTTTTGATATTCAAGTAGTGTGTTTAAAATACTGAATCTTCAGTCATCCATCAGGTCTTTATGTCAGTAGGAACACCTATATTCGTGCCGGAGTAGCTGAGTGGAAGATTACCAATCCCGTTCATGTGGTATGCTTCTCTACATTTTCTGTTGCAACATGACATGTATACTAGGGTAAAATTCCTGTCTCCTGTAGGTATTGGATAAAGTCTACACTAAGGAGAAAGTTGGAATGATGTGATTCAGTTTGTGGCAGTGCAAGACATATAGAGCCTAAAGTCTTTATCTTCAATAGCAATAGTAGTTAAATAGATCTCATGAGTATAAACCTGACATCATGCTTTATAAACAAATTGTTAGGCCATTTGAATATGTGTGGTTAATTCAATGTTCATCTTCAAACCCAAAAAGAAAAAAATGAGGATCCATACATTCAACTAAAGTTTTGTGAATTATGAAAGGTAGTTTCCTTTGTGGCCCATAAGCATATGGTCTTCTGATAGTTCTTGGGCAGTTACAACAGCTCATCCAAATTAATTGCAATTTAGTCTTGTCATTCTACAACATATTAGCAGCCCTTGTAAATAGATTAAAACAACTTGCAAGATGGTAATTGCTGAAATTTTTCTTTCAATGGAGAATTCAATCTAATTTCTCCTTCTGGTTCATTAAAGGTATTGCATTTCAATTGTGTATTACAGCGTTTGCCTTATAGTGACTGTTGAGCATGACAGATTGTTTGCCAGACCACAATAATGTGGTCTTGAAGTCTTGAAGAGTATTAGTAGGATTGGCTTGTGAGATATGTTATCTAGTTCTTACTGTTGTATTCTTCGTCTTGCAGGTCTGCTATTTCCGCTACTTGANGTTCAATCTAATTTCTCCTTCTGGTTCATTAAAGGTATTGCATTTCAATTGTGTATTACAGTGTTTGCCTTATAGTGACTGTTGAGCATGACAGATTGTTTGCCAGACCACAATAATGTGGTCTTGAAGTCTTGAAGTGTATTAGTAGGATTGGCTTGTGAGATATGTTATCTAGTTCTTACTGTTGTATTCTTCGTCTTGCAGGTCTGCTATTTCCGCTACTTGAGATTTTATCCTTCTGGCAGATTTCTCTATAAGGTTATATATCCTGATTTAGTGCATTGACTGAACTAGAAGAGAAAATTAGTTTTGTTGGTATAGCTGATTTAAACCATGTTTCGTTTACCTGCAATGGTTAGAATTCATCACAAAAAGTGAAGGATGTGGCAAAATGCATGAATTTCCGTGCATCTAAAGTAGACTGTGTCTTCGGTGGGCACTACACATTGTCTGAGGACAAGGTCAGTTTCTTTTTCTCACCAGGTCTTCAACCATTTGAATTCCATAGTATGGCAGATTGGAATTCTCCCACGTGTTCAGTAATTCTGTTGACCAATATGGATGGTTTTGAATTTGTTAGTGAGTATCCCATCCAGCAAAGTGTTTGCCCCCTTTCATGCTCATTTTGTACTTTGCAGTTAGGAGGTATTTATATATTCCCCTCCATTTGCAGGTTGAAGCTGCACTTTTGTATCCTGGCTTGCGTCCAACTGTTTTGAGAATCCGCTTAAGGTATTCCATGTGTTGCCCTTAGTTGTCCTGTCGTTTAATATCTTGTGCTAGTATTGTATACAAAACTTCTCCGCTGTATTGGTGTGTGATACTCAGCCCTACTCAACAAAATATTATCCCAACTACTTGAGATCTGCTATTTGAATCTTGGACTCTTGGTTTGTAATTGTGCTCTATGAAGGGTGATTTCTTCCCAGTTAAATGACGCACACCATATCTGTTTTTGCTCTCATTTGAAGTTAATTTCAGTGTGCCTCTACCCCACTCATTACCGTCAATATATGTCACATCACTCGTTATTGCAGGTGCAACAATAGGTTAAGTATAACGGCTCTAAACTACCTAAGTGGACTCTTTTTAAATTTTATTTTTGCTACTTCTACTTTTTCATGGATATAATCATTACTTATTCTATCCTCCTAGTTTTACCAAATATCCATCTTAATATTCTCATTTTTAGCACACTTTAATTTTTAAGCGCACTGTTTCTTAATTATCCAACATTTAATACTATAAAGGATAACTGGTTTTATGGTTGTTTTCTGAAATTCGTCTTTCATTAAGTGAATGGACCAAGCAAGTATGAACCATGATTACTGCCCCTAAGGTCTCCTTAAACTTGGCCCTGAGGGAGTCATGGTTGTTTTCATAGCTATTATCATCTTCGATCTCTGTAATCTTCATCAGGTGCCTTTTGATGGTTATGAATCGATACTGAGATGGTGCACACAGTAACTCCTGTGTGTGTGCATGTATCCGGATATGAATATATATATGCATCTGACGATTCATTAGTGTTAGAGCACCATTGAGCGTTAACAACTAGTCATAACATGTTTAAATTAATTTTGGTTCATGTTAGATGGATATTTTGACAAGTACTGTTGTCATCGTTGTTTAATACATTTGACACAGTTGAACTCACTTTTCTCATTTCGTCTATTAGTTCCAACTGTTTCGTATTCCAACCATTTTGTGGGTTCTATGTTTGCTAAAGGTTGAGGGGGACAACAGCAGGAGCTAACAATCGGATGGATCTACACTCACTTGTTACGAGTGGTGTGAATGATAACGAGGCTAATGGCCCTGATGAGGACATTCTTGGAGTAGTTGGAGGGTGGCAGGAGGACGAAACTCACAACCCAGATGTTCCTGCTATTTCACACAAGAGGGGTCTAACACCTTTTGTCTTTATTCCATTCGAGGAGGTAAATTTTGTTTTATCTAGGTTTTGATTTGCACTGAAACACTGATAAAATGCTTTGATGTGTTCTACTTGTTTATATAATCATTAATTGTTGAACTTGAATGTTGTATTCTACTGATGTTGTTACGTTCAGTAAATGTAAAATGAAGCTACCAGTAGCTTTGACGTATCCAGAATCTTCTGAGTTGTCGGCTTATGAGCTGAAAAGACGGCTTTGTAGTTTTTTTTATGTTAAATAAATTATGAGCAGAAATTTCCTAACTTCTGAATTTGTTTTTCATTGATAATTTCAGAATCCTGAATTTGATGCAAAATCTGTAAAACATCATATACACTACAGTTGTTTCAAAAGACTGGTTTATTATGCTATCAGTGCTCTATAACTGATTTCAATTGATGTTCTGAACATTTACAATATAAAATACAACTGATTTNGCATATACACTACAGTTGTTTCAAAAGACTGGTTTATTATGCTATCAGTGCACTATAACTGATTTCAATTGATGTTCTGAACATTTACAATATAAAATACAACTGATTTAGAAGTGTCAGTGGAAAAAAATGATTCAGGAAAACTTCCAACTATTGAGCATCATTAAATCTAAGGTTTAGAAACATGTCCTGATATAATATGGTAAGAAAAGGGTTCAGAAAGTGCACATTAATTTGTATTAAGTTTTGCTCTCAATTTTGACATCATTGTCTATTGTGCATAGCAAATATACAANACAGGAAAACTTCCAACAATTGAGCATCATTAAATCTAAGGTTTAGAAACGTGTCCTGATATAATATGGTAAGAAAAGGGTTCAGAAAGTGCACATTAATTTGCATTAAGTTTTGCTCTCAATTTTGACATCATTGTCTATTGTGCATAGCAAATATACAAAAACAGACATGGCATTCCTGAGTTGTTATATGGAAACTTTAGGAAATGAAAAGCATCTATTTTTTTTTTTTTTCAATCAGTAATAAGAAGTATCTCTCTGAGGTACCACGGAACTGGAATATGGTATGGGTGACTGGGTGTCTTATGTGCCTGATGTTGTGTGCAACCGAGAAAAAGGGTAACACATTTCCATGTAGACATTGTATAGGATGCATTTTTGGACTGTTGTTTTGTTGTTTGCTAGTTCAATAAAGTGAGGTAACCTTGTATCACGACATGAAAACATAATTTCTAAAGCAGTGGCTGGCTACCATCATTGGATATGTGATGGGTTTGGTCACAGAAGGTTCCTTCCAAGGTTGCATTTTTCATATGTGGCATGGGGTATATTCGCACAGCAAATGACCTAGGGAGGAGGGGCTTTCATCTCCCGAATAGATTCTATATGTGTTTGTGCAACTCAGGTTTTGTTATGCTTAATGACCGGGGAGTTGTGGTCGTTGATGTTCTCATTGGATGACATGGCATGGTATATGCTGAATAGATCCTCTATGTGTTTTTTAGCATCATTTTGGGTATTCAAGAACTTTTTTAGGGTACAGAGACATTCATAGAGTTTATAAGTTTATAACAATCCTTTTTTTATAATCTTTTTTTCCATATGAAGGGCTACTATGCTTCAGGCTTTAGTCCCTTTCTTTAAGTTTTTAGAGGGAGCCATCTTAGTTTTTATAGCTCTTGATCACATACTGTGAGTGAGTGACTCTCACTTAGCATCCGTTAATAGACTTTTAAACCTTCATATATTTATAGTTCTTTGGCGCTATAGTCGTTGAGTTGTCCACCCCGTCTCATCTTGATTCAGCTCGCCACTTAGGCTTTTGGGTTAGTTGTGAATAACACATTCAGGAAAAAGAAATCTATTGGGAATGGAGTCAATTATATGTAGTTGTATTACTAGATTGTCTTCTCCCTTACAATCTCTAGCAACCTATTGGCGAATTGCATACTGACTTTAGCTTTCAATCATGTCTTACATTGGAGTGTTTAATAAAACCTAGGATATTTGTCCAAAACAAGTTTCCCATCCTGAAGTTTTAGACTTTTTGATTACTTGCCGGTTAAATAGTTCTTAAGTTCCTCTGATAATGTTAATTATTACATGCGGTATTGTTATTCGATTACACTTACCTTTTTCTTCTGTGTCTATAGGTGGAAACGTCGGTTCTGAATCTGCCTGTGGACAGAATGGATTATTATGTTCCGGGCTGATAGCTAGGAAGAATGATGGGTACTGTTATGTGTGTGAATATTACATCTAGTTATCTTCAAAAACCTTCGAAGCTTAGTTATTGCAGATTGTGTTATGAGTGGTGGGTTTCCAGTTGGTGTTGGTCATGCATTTTGATACCAAGTCCATGGAAGGGAACACCATGTATGGCCTTATTTCTTCTGAACTTCAACTTGTATATGTCCGTCCCATATATGTGAGCTACTTTTGTGGTTTGTAATAATCATGTATTGTTCAGAGTTTGAACAAGGTGTGGCTTGTTATAATACATTTGCCATTGTGAAAAGAAAAATTACCTTGGACAGACTTTGAAGCAGCAATTATACGGAAATTTTCAAACTTTCAGGCAAGCGTAGGCCCCAAATTAATTTTATTTTGGGATGAAATTGTTTTTGTAAGGTGAATTTGGCCTGAGTTGACATTCCTTTTTTGGGAAATTTATAATCTTTGGGAGTTGATATTCGGAAAAGATGAACTGCAATACATTGCTAATGAATTGAACTTTTGGTAGAAGCTAAACTTGACAATGTAACTGAACCTTTTTTCTCAACTTGCTGGGAACATAAAACGAAATCTGTCTTTTAAACGTTCTGAGTTTTGGTAAAGTGAAAAGGAGACCAATTGGCGTTTAAGAAATTATGCAAGCAGCCATTATTTGAGTTTTTAAGTAGAAGTAGTGAATGACCAAAAAAAAAAAGTTGAAGAAGTGCAAAAGTTTCCATGTATCTATCCTGTTAGTGATTGACTTAATAGCCGTTATTCCCGTTGTTAGACCTTAACGTCCCGATTTTGAACTCTATTGTCCCTTTCTCTTATAATAGTATCTGATAAAAAAAAAATGTCTATTCAACTTGATAGCCATCAAATTCAAAATTATATTTTTTTTATATTAGTACAAATGTGGTCTTTTACAACATCACTAAGAAGATTCTCGTATCGTTTCTCAAATACTTAAGTTTAGTTGACATATGTTTAACTTATTATTAGCTGTTATTTTGTGAGATTCACAACATTCAAGGATTAAAAAATCATTTTTGTACATTGTTTCTGTCACCAAAGAAATAGAAATGTCTCGACATTATTTTGCAAACATTTTGAAAACAAAGTGGAAACAAATAAAAATATATATATATATATATATTTCTTTACAAAACATTTGTCAAAATATAATAGAACATCTTGAAACAACTCAAAAATATTAGTGGAATCATTTCGAAATATCTTAAAACACTCCAAAGTATTTTGAAGTATTGAAATTTTGATGATTCAATTTGGTCTCTTTGAAAATTGAAAGTTTGGATTGTTTCAAATATTTTGTAACAATATTTTGATCATTGACGACAATTACAATCTCTCTTCATTGTCACCTCTACCACCAGCATTATTGAAAAAATACTCTTTAATGTGCAAAATAAATTGAACAAATTAAAAGTGAAGTAACCACCAAAGATTATGAAATCTTAAAAGGTGTGGTAGTTAGCATAAAGTTCAATTCGTACCCTCTCTTGATTAGCTTGTTGATTTATTTACTAATAAAGGGGCTTCATAAGCATCGCTTCTAGCTCTTGCGCTCCAAACTTGTCTATCAGCGGCCACCAAGTTTGCATGAGTGTTAAACCGTAGTGTGAACATAATATTTCTTTAGTGTGAACACAATGTTTTATACATTATTTTTACACCGTAATTAGGTAGACAATTATAGTTTCTTTCTATATACTTTTGTAAAATATATATATACCTCTTCTGAGAAGAATAAAGTATTAAAAAAATTTCCAAACCTTTACACAAAGAGAGAGAGAGAGAGAGAGAGAGAGAGAGGACTCCTGAGATGGGAGGATCTGCTGGCTTTGGATTGTGTTATGGGTGGATTATGTTGTCAAACTGGACAAGAAGATGTATTTTTGTAAAATGCATTGTGAGCATTTGAATTATATTACAAGAAGTGATATGAAATTTGGAGCATTGAGTTAAAATTGAATTAAATCTAAACCGTCCTTGTGCTTTTTCAACTTTGGTGTATAATCGGGGGCTGGCTCAATAACTAGGCCGAAGAAGTAGTCGTTTTAGGCCCCTTCTAAAATGAAGGCCCTATTTTTTATAACTCTTAAGTATGATCCAAATCAAAAAATTAAACTGAAATAAACTGAAAAATTTGGAGGTCGCGCCTCCTATATGGACTTAAGCCGCCAAGGATATTTATTTGTTATGAAAATCGTTTTTTTTCAATTTTACCAAACTATTCATTCTCTTTAAAAGTGAAAGTAACAAAAAATTAAAAATTTCTAAATTTTAGGAGTTTAATTAACATTAAAATTTTTTCTCTCTCATATCTATCTATATCCATAAAGGTTAAGACTATATATATATATATATATATATATATATATATATANAACTTATTATTAGCTGTTATTTTGTGAGATTCACAACATTCAAGGATTAAAAAATCATTTTTGTACATTGTTTCTGTCACCAAAGAAATAGAAATGTCTCGACATTATTTTGCAAACATTTTGAAAACAAAGTGGAAACAAATAAAAATATATATATATATATATATTTCTTTACAAAACATTTGTCAAAATATAATAGAACATCTTGAAACAACTCAAAAATATTAGTGGAATCATTTCGAAATATCTTAAAACACTCCAAAGTATTTTGAAGTATTGAAATTTTGATGATTCAATNCAATTCTCTATACTGAAGGCAATGTATATCACAAAAAATGACTAATCACAAAAATGGAAACACCAAAATACCTGAAGTAGGAATAGGAACCAAGTCGTGTCATCTTATACTATGTTGTATTATTTTGAATTCGTGTCAAAAATACCTCAAACTAAACACAACCTATTTAATTAATTGTGTGCATAACCTAACACTAACACCATCTTGTAAAATATTTAATTTGGTAACACATTCGACCCAAGTAATGTTTGGTTCGCACGGGCAATTGCTTTTAATCCAGTCCACCTCCACATGAAGTAAAATATAGTTCAAAACCTTAGTGATCTAATCTAATTGCAAGATAAAAGTCAATTAACAGTCCTATAGGCGCTTGATCAATTGCTACTTACAATGAGCTAATCCAACTGTCATGAGACACAAAAAAAAATCTACATCTTCGTGCCAAGGAAATGTGAATCCAAGCAAACCTTTAGTTTAGTTTTGACGCCAAGAAAAGTCATACAACTGGAGTGAACTCGTTCAATGTCTAAAAATTTAACAGAAATTAGTTAATATCTCATATCTAGAGTAAATTTGTTGACACCAAGGAAACCAACTTTAACAACCACTCAACTCCTCCTACAAAAAAAACAAAAAAATCAATGATTATTTTAATCCCTCCTCCGTACTCTTTCCACATGTTGCTATAAAAATCCCATCCCCTCATCAAAAGCAAAATCTCATACTTTCCTACCTCCCTTCATAACAATTTCCTATAAATCCTTTCATAAATAGATAAAGAAATATGTTGAATGTCCACCACTCAATCTCCCAAATCAGTTGAGAGAGAATGTAATAGATAACAAAATAAAAGCATGTAACATTCATTAAAATACAATGTGTTTTCACTTATCATTTACCAAAAATTATTAAAAATACCATGCAAACAAATGAACTTTTACTTGGATGAAAAATTGCTTCAACAACTCAAAACGGCAATGTTTTCACTTTGCTGTAATTAAGAGTTGTTTCAATCCAAGTAATTCACCTATACCTGATATATTATAACAACAACGTAAAATAACCAAAAAAAAAAAAAAACAACATGATTTAACATATTATCAATTTTAGATGTGGAATTGAAGATGGGAGAATTGTGTATACCTTTATATTTGCACTACAACATACACACAAATTCAATTGCTTAGCATCACCTATATTTTTATGCAACAACAAAACCTTTCTTATCAATAAGTGTTAGGCTCAATGCATATACCAGAAATCTAATTTGAATAAATTTTAGCTATTTGAACCAATACCCAACATATCTATAGCCATTTGAGTTAAAACACATATTTAGGCAAATAAATCAACCCACTGTACATAGAAGGACTTGACAAACAATACATCAACAAAACAAATAGAACATCACAAACATCTTGGCATTAGGTTTTGATTCATATGGTTTAAAGAACACATTGAATTATAGAGAACACATATGGTTAAAAAAATAACATATCGAATTATAGATTAATTATTTCAATTAAACTATTTGAAGCATTTAGTATCTCATACTCAAACTCAAAAAATAAATCACAACACTTTTGTACCCTTGGAGTAATAGATTACTCAAGTGCCCGTGCGCCTCCTCCAAGTTCTTGTGTAGACCTTTGCAGTTATATTGTTGGTATTTGAAGTGGTCAAACGAATAAAACAAATTAGAAATCTTAAATGATGGTGACAGTTCTTTTTCTCCAAAGAAAATTAGTGGAGTGCTTCCCAACCATCATAATTTATGATTGGACGACATAAACCTATGTGAGATGCCTGCCCACACATTTTGTATGTGTTCTATGTTCGTGTGTGTCCGGTAGAAAATCCTAACAAACATCTTTTGCATGTGTTCTATGGTTGGATGGTGGGTAACAGTTGCACAAAAAGCAACACATGAAAGCAAAATTTCAAAAAAAAAAAAAAAATCGAAGCTTTAAGCAAAATTTTAGCATCCCAAAAAAGAATTCAACCTTTAAGCACAAATCAATTTCATGTGTTCACAGATGATGTGATTGCTTTGTGTGGGAACACCGCCTTTGATCGAACACCTTATGGGCGTTGTGCGATGTGGGTGTTCAGAGAGAGAGGGAGATAGATGCAGCGGTAGATGTTTACCTAGGTAATGATGTTGGATGAGCAGTGGCTGCGTGTTTCACAGCAACAAAATATAGAGATTTGGGAGACTAAAAACTTGTCAAATAAAGCAAGTTGAGATTGGATAGAAGACTGATACCTTGAGAGAAGTTCAAAAGTTTTGAACCAACTGAAAATCAATAGGAAAAAAGTTTGCCAATTCTCTGTATAGAATAGATGAAACAGAGAGAGATTTGGTTTGCATAGTAGTGGCGTGCTATAGTGGTTTTTAATTTGGGCATGACTGTGTGAGGCATAGGAGGAAAGAGAGAGAGGTTGGGTGTGAGTGTGTAAGGCAGATAAGGAAAGAGAAGTGGTGGGCGATGGCTTGGGCACTTGAGGGATAGAAGTATACATATGGGAGAGTAGAGTTTTATAGAGAGAGCAGGAGCAAATTAAAGCGTTAGATGGGCTGAATTTGACATACTGGTTGGCAATGGATTTAAAATTTGAAATTTTTAGTCGTATGTGTTTTGAGAAAGAGAGAGAGAGAGAGAAAGGGTATATGAGAGATATGAGTCTTAAGTTCTATATAGGATGAAAGACATTCAAATTTTTAGGTGGAAAAAAAATTATGAGCATCAATCAGGATCGTCGGATCAACAATTTTAAAATGATCTGCACTGTCTTTTATGTTGGAATTATGTTGTCTGTTGGATATGTTTATGTTTTATCTTAAAATAATTTGGACATCCCTTTGTTTTCAAAATTCAAACTTAGCTCTACTTTATTATATACTAGTAATAACCCGTATTTGAAGACACTGTGTAACACAAAAAAAAAACTTACTAATCAAAGAATCATGAGCCCATGTATCGTTTTCTTACCTTTTGTAATATTTCAACCATGCAATGCAGTTCAACAAAAACAATAAAGTTGTGTAAACATGCATTTGACTCATAATCTCCTTTTTTTAAGAGGTGATTCATTTAATTTGACAATATGGATTTATTGCAAATAATAAGAACATAAATAGTTTAACTTAATATTTAAAAGCGCATCAAACAATCTTAAGATGAAGCAATTAGTTACAATGTTGTTGTAATGCATAATTTAGAGAGATGATGCTGAAATTTAATAATATACTGACCATAGCAAAGCTTTAAAGTGCAAGGTTCATTTTCTCGTCAAAGCAAATTTGGTTTCATCAAGCAATATACCTTCATATTAAACTTGAAAAGAAAATGATGAAAATTATTAGTAAGATCAAAACCAAAAGATTATTACTTGAGAACATTTTTAATCACAAAAAATATGATTTTTGAGAATAATGTTGTTGTACTATGATTGACAACTCCACTAAACTTGTTTTTCTCTATTTTTTTTCGGCATTATTTGGAAGGTCTCGTCCTGGCCTACGTCGATTTCAAGCTATGATAATACTTTCAATCTTTCATGCACTTGCGAAAATCCATTAAACTATGATAATACTCAATTTCAGTATGTCCATTGGCAATTTCATGCACTTGCACATTCGAGAATACCAAACAATATTGTTACTATCCAAAAATATCATATTGCAAAAAAGCAATTACATACATGTACATTTCAAGCAAGAGCAATTAACAATAGAATAGAAAAGCAATGACCTAGATTGTCCACTTCACACCAACACCAGTACCACTTTGTGACATCACAAAATAATACATCACATGAAACCCACCTACCAATTCTCATATTAAAATCAAATCAAAGAGATGGAAGACCCTGGATGAAACAAAAATCAAACAGAGATGAACCAACAAAATTTAATTCGCCCAAATTGAAAAATATTTAGGTGCCAAAAAAAAAAAAAAAAGAAAGGAAAGACCCTAATGATATATTTGAAGTGAAATTGAACCAACTATATAACCTTCTTTGTGTATGGCCGTTGGAAATATTTTTTTATGTGGATATATATAATTTCCTTGTCATTCACAACCTATATAAATGAGCACCAAACAATTGTGTCGAGGACAATGCCTATTAAAACAATTGTCAACATGAAAGGGATTTAGAGAGAGATGAAAAATGAGCATCCAACTATTGGTGTCTTTTGTGGACACTTGGTCTAACAGTTCCTGAGTATGACTCGGTAAGCGTGTTTACAAAACCCACCAAAAAACGTGGTCGTAATGAGCAAAATCTGAACCAAAAAAAAAAAAAATTAGAAAAGTAGAGACTTGAATACAAAATTTGTTTCAAAAGTAGCCTATTTGTCCATGTGAGTCTTCCTCTCCACTATGATCCTTTCTTATCGCATGCTTCCTCTAATAAGCAACCCATACATTTAGTAGTTGTCACCCTTTGTTCTAGAACCACGCAAGCAGTAATAATGTAAACTTAGTTGGTCAATAATGAGTTCGTCCCAAAACTTAAATTCCAATTCATGATCATATGGAATTATATAGAAAAAGAAAGTCAAAGCCTAGTTGCTAATCACACCGCCATAGTCCAAAACAAAAAAGAAAGCAAAACAATGAAACGATAGGGTGAAAAATACATACATCGATATAGTGAGATCCTTCATTGGCAAAAACCACATCTGCACTTCACTTCATCAACCACTTGACATGAGAAAACAAATCAATTGTGGTGATGTTCTTGAAGATAAAAAGCAACCAATTATATACCAATTGTGACCTATAAAGGGAACATAAAGTACCTTCTAACACATATCTCAACTGGTTAACAAAGCAAGCAAGATCTAGGGTCATAATCTCACCTGGTTAACACGTTCATCACCTACATTTTTTGGAAGATTGAACTCAAGCCACTATTTTATCCAAACAAAAAATAAAAAATAAAAATTAGAAAACAAAAGAGGGGAAGAAGGAAAAGGATGAGGTCCTATGGCAACCTAAATCCGTAAATCCAATCTAGGGGAATCACTGAGGTTTATACATTTAAATGAAAACCACAAAAACAGCAGCATACAGGTGGTGCTGATGGCATGGTGGCAGCGGTGATTGGCTACTGGCGGTGGATGGGCTGCAGCACAAAGAGAAGAGGGTTGCGACACAAAGAGAAAGAACAGAGAGAGAAAGTGAGAGATACACATGTACCTGAGTAGCGCGACAATGCAATGCAAGAAGACAACAACAACAATCGTAGTCGAAATCAACAACGAAATCCAAAATCAAAGTCGAAATCGAAATCCAGCTGTAAGAAAAAAATCAAAATCCAGAAAGCAATATCAAAACGCAAAATCGAAATCCAGTATGCATATGGTTTCCCAAAAAAATCCAGCCAATACACTATTTATACTCTGTGGCATATGTTCNGAAATCGAAATCCAGCTGTAAGAAAAAAATCAAAATCCAGAAAGCAATATCAAAACGCAAAATCGAAATCCAGTATGCGTATGGTTTCCCAAAAAAATCCAGCCAATACACTATTTATACTCTGTGGCATATGTTCGAACACCTTATGGGTGTTGTGGAATCAGAGAATGAGATGAGTTGGCGAGATAGAGAAGTAGAGAGAGAGGAAAAGAGAAGCAGAGAGTTTCAGCGTGTACCTGGAATCAGTTGAGGTAGCAGAGAATTCTAGCAAAGAGACTGTGCGGTATAAGCAGCAGCTGGAATTAATCAATTTGAGTCCGAGTGAGGGAGAGAAGATTTGCGAAACATTAGGGATTTAATTAGGGGACACATGAAGATTTGAGAATCACCGGTATGGAAAGGTGATATTTTGAATTCTTAAGATAGGATTGAATGCCATCGGTGAGAGAGGGAGAAANGTGAGGGAGAGAAGATTTGCGAAACATTAGGGATTTAATTAGGGGATACATGAAGATTTGAGAATCACCGGTATGGAAAGGTGATATTTTGAATTCTTAAGATAGGATTGAATGCCATCGGTGAGAGAGGGAGAAAGATAGGATATGATGTAGTTTTGGGAATGAGAAGCGTGATTCTTGGGAGTGGGAGAGAGAGGCATCAGAAAGAGAGAGGCGTGAGATAGATAGAGACAGTGAGAGAAAGGCATCAGAGAGAGAGAGAGAGAGAGAGAGAGAGAGAGAGGCGTGAGATAGAGCGAGACCTGTGAGAGAGAGACGTGATTCAGTTTGTTGGGCGGTAAAATAAAATTCACCGTTAGATAAAATTTTTTGAGAAGATCATAGCCATATTTGATGTTGAGATTATGTTGTCAGTTGAATTTATTTATATTTAATTTTAAAATGATTTGTATCTCTCTTTGTCTCTAAAATTCAAATTTTGTTCTATTTTATTTTATATATATAGTAAAATTAAAAATAAAAAATAGTAACATTTAAACATAAAAAAAAAGTAACATTCAATATTAATATTTTAAAAAAAATAAAATAATAACATATTCAATAAAAATAATAACATCTTCAATAAAAATATTAATATGCTTGACAAAAACAGTAACATTCTCAAAAAAAGCTCAAAAAGTGTTTGTGGCATAACAAAAGTAAAAGGCACCCAACCCATGTGATTAAAAACATGAAATTTTAACAAGAACAAAAAAAGTTATTTAACTGTTACATGCAAAAATAAAAAAATCAATAATCAATACCATTAATTACTTTGGTCAATTATATCAATCAAACACAGTCTCTCTACTATGTTTCTCATGTTAAAACATCAACCCCCACCCCACATTCTCTTTTTTTTTTTTTCTCTTTCTCTTACGCGCACACACAAAAAAAAATTAATTTTTGTTTCTATCTAAAAACAAAATAAAAGATTCTCTCTCCCCTTTGGCTTGTGAATGTCTTTCTAATTTTTGCAACAAAGGTCATCAAATCAACCTCGATATATTATTTTATACTCGCACTTTCACTTGTTCAATGTTATTTTGTACAAAATATAGTTTGAATCAAGTNTAAACATAAAAAAAAAATAACATTCAATATTAATATTTTAAAAAAAATAAAATAGTAACATATTCAATAAAAATAATAACATTTTCAATAAAAATATTAATATGCTTGACAAAAACAGTAACATTCTCAAAAAGACTCAAAAAGTGTTTGTGGCATAGCAAAAGTAAAAGGCACCCAACCCATGTGATTAAAAACATGAAATTTTAACAAGAACAAAAAAAGTTATTTGACTGTTACATGCAAAAATAAAAAAATCAATAATCTATACCATTAATTACTTTGGTCAATTATATCAATCAAACACAGTCTCTCTACTTTGTTTCTCGTGTTAAAACATCAACCCCCACCCCCTCATTCTCTTTTTTTTTTCTCTTTCTCTTACGCGCACACACAAAAAAAAATTAATTTTTGTTTCTATCTAAAAACAAAATAAAAGATTCTCTCTCCCCTTTGGCTTGTGAATGTCTTTCTAATTTTTGCAACAAAGGTCATCAAATCAACCTCGATATATTATTTTATACTCGCACTTTCACTTGTTCAATGTTATTTTGTACAAAATATAGTTTGAATCAAGTTATTCACATTATAATATCCTAAGTTTTAGAAACACTAATGATAAAATTAAGTGTTATTGTTTTATAATTTTGATTTTATAGAATTTGATTGATTTATAAAAAATATTGAATTGTCAAAAAATTGTGGCTACTAAAAAAAAACAATTCAAATATAAGGAACTTAAAAAAAGAGAAAAATAGAAAAACTTATTGAATCAGAAAAAAAAAAGACCACTTAATAAATTTATTATTAGTAATAAAAAAATAATAAAAGATTTAAGTGAAAGTTTTGAAATAAACAATTGGTAGATCTTAAATAATAATAAGATATTAAAATTATATGATGAAAAAAAAACAATTTATAATGATGGTTAAAAATGTAATATAATAATTCTCGATCACGAAGAGCATACAAAAA
>CAUOFW020004214.1:335876-513411 GCA_963454935.2 Ilex paraguariensis
CCCCCCACAGAATCCTCACTTTAGGCCCGAAGCAGCTCGGGCCGCCCCTGGTATAATCCTGGAATTTGGAAATCTTGTTGACAAACTAAAGTGAGGTCCAATGCTAGACCTGTGTGATCCCTCCTTATGTCTCTTCGGGAAAGACAACGTCAGGTAGGAACAAGAAGTACACCAGGCTCGAAATAGAGACGTTCGCAAGTCAAATTGCGTAAAATCACTCTGTATTCATGAATCACAAGGATCATAAATTCTAAAAGCAGGGCCAAACTCTTGGTGATTCACACACACACACACGCNTATTAAATTTTTTTATAGAATTTGATTGATTTATAAAAAATATTGAATTGTCAAAAAACTGTGGCTACTAAAAAAAACAATTCAAATATAAGGAACTTAAAAAAAGAGAAAAATAGAAAAACTTATTGAATCAGAAAAAAAAAGATCACTTAATAAATTTATTATTAGTAATAAAAAAATAATAAAAGATTTAAGTGAAAGTTTTGAAATAAACAATTGGTAGATCTTAAATAATAATAAGATATTAAAATNGCACACACACGCACACACACACATTATCCTTCTATGAAAATAGTGTGCTTACTCTTATAGGCATATCTAATCAGTTAGAAACTCGATACATATACACTAATATGTGAAGATAAAATTCAAAATGCTAGCTATCTTATTACATAAATATACAAATATATGTAGAGAGAGAGAGAGAGAGAAACATCATATAACTGCATTAGTGAAGAAGCAAAAGATCATTTGTCTTGAATAAAGCAGAGATAATTTGTCTCCGAAACAGGAAGTATTTTTATATAACAGACCACTTGCACAAAAACAGGAGTAAGAGAACAACTCTATGTAGTACAACTATATCCAAAGAAACATGGTAATGCATGGCATGGCATTCCCTCTTGACTGCAGTTATTTTCATAGGAAAAACTACACGACCCGTGCCATAGAACGATTCACATATTAGATTTGGCATCCTCTGTGTACACAACAGCATNGCATTCCCTCTTGACTGCAGTTATTTTCATAGGAAAAACTACACGACACGTGCCATAGAACGATTCACATATTAGATTTGGCATCCTCTGTGTACACAACAGCATTCCAGGATGAGTTCCGTGGAAGAAAAGTATCCTGCCAGGTGAAGTATTCACATTAATACAAAGTATTAGTAAAACCAATGTGCCAATAGCCCAGCACATAAGTAAAAAATTAAGAAAGGGTCCAATAAATTACTATAAGAATACCACAGCACAATCGGTTTTGCAACATCCCATCAATTTTTGGGCTAGATTTTTGTCTCAGAGAGAGGGGAAGAAAAAAAAAAGAAAAATGGTGTTTGTGGGGTGAAGAGAGGGGAAGAGGGGGGGGCACAAACTTTAAGACTAATTCATTTTAAACCATATAATTTTTAGCATTAAAAAAGACGTTCATTTTTAAAAAAATGATTGTCACATCTACACCAAAATGCTCTTTAATAAGCCCCTCATCGTCCAACTATAGTTATTCCAAACCATCCCACAAATCCTACATCCCATAAATGTACCAAACGATTATCATTAGTCATTGAAAATCTAAACATTGTCCTCAAGCCTAAAATCAAGCACAGAAAGAGAAGCAGATAGCAATAGTTGACCAAGCTAATAATGCTATGTGCCCAACTGATCCTTATATAGCTTAGGCGTGACAGCCTTTTGCTATGGACAAAAGATTCAACTCCATTATAACAATTAATCAAAACACTTGTCAAGGAGCTTCATAGCACTCAATAAATAAGCCTCCAGGATATACAAGCCACATACATCCAGCGAAATTTGATGTTAAGTATTAAACTACTTCCAAACACTCATGTCTCTATATGTAAGCTTCAGTTCCTTAAAATATGGAACGACTTCTGGAAATTAGCAGCTTTCCAATATTAACAGGACTCTTGTAAAAAAACAATTAAAAAGCAAAAACATGTATCTGCGAGGGAAGCATCATGTATGCATATCCTGGCACAAGATCTGATATTAGATCGACTAAAAATACTGGGTATATCCTAAAAAGCTCACCATCCTAATTAAGCATCCCCATATACGAGAATATTAGATCTGCAAAGGTTCACCCTCCAAATTAAGTGCCACCATCTAGAATCAGCCGTCAACACTATGTCTCCCCAGTAAATTTGTGGGAATAAATGGAATTGAAAACGGGGATTGATAGGGTGAATAGTTTCAAACTTTTGCAGATGGAGAAAGAGTTCAAAATTTTCAAACTTGATTAACATGGGGAAGGTGAAGACCCATACTTGCATAAGGAAAATAAAAGATCTTAAAGCCATTATACATCTCTTCTATATCAAAGTAAACAAAATGAACCACTAGTTACAAATGGGCCAGCCACTTCACACCACATCTACCACATAATTAACCAGGCAGTCAGATGCGGCCATATGTATTATAAAATTAATTAGCAGGTGCCATACATTTATAAAACTTATGGTAATTTGCCTCAAAATCTGATTAAATTGTTTGGGAAGATATGAACTTTGTAATGGTACAAGTACAACCACATAAAGACTTCGCCAATCTCTCAATGTTTCACAGGCTGTGCCTCATCCAAAAGAAAAGAAAAGAAAAGTGTCTCCGACTCCAGTCTCTCATTAATACACAATTGGAAAAGGCCATCTTTACATTTGACCAAACAACTAGTCACAGGACCTTTTCATTATATTTTTTTCCCTATTTACAACTAAGACACTTCAAGAGGTTTATACACCGCCAAACAATCAAGTTACTTGATTACAGAAACNAGGCCATCTTTACATTTGACCAAACAACTAGTCACAGGACCTTTTCATTATATTTTTTTCCCTATTTACAACTGAGACACTTCAAGAGGTTTATACACCGCCAAACAATCAAGTTACTTGATTACAGAAACCAAAAAATTATGTCTGATTCACAGTGAATACCTAGATCTAATCAATCAAAATTTCACATCTTATACCCCTCCGCCCACCTCCCCCCCCAAAACCAACCGAAACACACATAAAAACACCACCACAGACTATATTCAAAACTTTGTTTAACTATTGCATCAATCCATTGACCTATATTTCACTTGAACAGTCTATGTAAACCTACTTGAGTGAAATCTGGACCATTTTTCTTGCCTACTGCGTGCAAAATTTGCACAATCCAGATAAACAATTTCACGGATAAACAGCTATATTCCCCAAATAATATCTAGATATTGAAATAAAACCAGCCTTAATTAAAATTCATGATGATCCCCAAAATCTTCAAAACCTGATTGTACCCACAAAAAACAAAACCAAGAAACTTATTCAGATCAACACCATAAGTCATAACCAAGGTGATATTGCACCGAATACAAGAGTAAATCCCTAAATCAAGCACACCCAGAAAGAGCATATCACATATAAACAGAAAATGAGAAAAACCCAGAAAGGGGATATCTTATAAATCCGAAAATGAGAAAACCCAGAAAAACATCCTATAGAACTTACACAGAGAGAGAGACAGAGAGAGGGGGGGAACAACTTACAGAAACGTAAGAGCAAGTGGGGACGACAGACATAGAATGTGACTTGGCGTGAGTGAACGCGGAGACGCAGAGGTGAGAAGCAAGACCTAAGCCTCTCTTGCTGTTAGGGACGAAAGTGTGTACTATGTCCATTACTTTCCCTCCATCTCTCATCTGGTAATTCAAGTACGCTTCCCTGTCCTCTGTCTCAAACTTCTGCTGCCTCTCGTTCCACACTATCTTCGGTACCTCTTTCGCTCCTGCGGTAGTTGCTGTTGCCATCTCTCTCTCTCTCGTGCCGTCTTGCTTGTGATGTCTCTCTCCCACATGGCACATATATATAGCTTTTCTCCACACGGAAATAACTAAGAAACAAAAGCAAAACAAAAAGGACAAAAAAAAAGAAAAAAGAAGGTAAATTGCAACAATGGTCCCTCGGGTTTATTGTTTGTCACATTTTAGTCCTTGATGCAAAGTTCACACATTTGACTAATGTAACTAACTACCGTTAAAAAAGGAGACGGAAGTGTCATGTGCGAGGCACATGAGAGTGTTGATGGGTGTTTTTGGTATTTTATAGCAATTTCCACATCCAAACAACATTATCCCTTATTCGAACAACATTAAAAAGTTGTTTATGGCACAAAAAAAAAATCATTACCATATAACCGTTACAAATTTTTACGTTATTTTTTTTATAAATTTTGTAGATCATTTATAAATTTTATGAGTGATTTATTTACANAAAAAAAAAAATTAAATCATTACCATATAACTGTTACAAATTTTTACGATATTTTTTTTATAAATTTTGTAGATCATTTATAAATTTTATGAGTGATTTATTTACATTTTTTATGAGTTATTTGAGATCAATCCCAAAATTTTTAAGTGGAATTGATCTGAAGAGACTCATAAAAGTTATAAATGACTCACATAAGTTTTACCTTGAACCATAAAAATTATAATATGATCTCAAAAAATATAAATTTTTTTATTGTTAAATGAATCTTAAAATTGTNTAAGTGGAATTGATCTGAAGAGACTCATAAAAGTTATAAATGACTCACATAAGTTTTACCTTGAACCATAAAAATTATAATATGATCTCAAAAAATATAAATTTTTTTATTGTTAAATGAATCTTAAAATTGTAAAAATACCAACAAAAATTATAAATTTTAGAAGTAAAATACCAATTTTTTTTTTTTGAGGGTGTCGTAGTCCTCTCAAAAAAAAAAAGAAAAAAAGAAGAAGAAGAAGAAGTCATGTATGGCTTTCATGATTTTTTTGTTTAATGTGGTCTTGCACTCGGTTATTCATATGTTTAATTTAAAATTGAGATTAGAGGAGAGTGAGTGAGTTATGGGAGTTATCCAAAATAAATAATGAGAAGAGAATGATATACAAAGTCAACACATCTCAAAGAATAGAATAAAATTCAGANAGTGAGTTATGGGAGTTATCCAAAATAAATAATGAGAAGAGAATGATATACAAAGTCAACACATCTCAAAGAATAGAATAAAATTCAGACTTAATTGTACCGGAGATCTCCAAAATATAAAATTTGTTTTATTTTGGTCAATAATATTTTAATTGTATTAATTTGATCTCTGAAATATTGAATATATTTTTATATAGTTCTTCAGCAGATAACGTTCAGATTGCTAATGATTTTTTATCATAACCTTCTCACGTGATACTAAAATATGGACAAAAAAATAATTTGGATAATTCTTGATTAAATTTTTACTCAAATTTTGGTTAAATAGCTACCCAAATTATACAGTTTTAATCATGAGCTATCCAAATTTTAGTCAAAATNTTAAATAGCTACCCAAATTATACAGTTTTAATCATGAGCTATCCAAATTTTAGTCAAAATTTATCCATATTACACATTTTTTGTCAAGAACTACCCAAAATTTGTTTAAGAGTTATCAAAATTATTATTATTATTTTCATATTTAGGTATTACGTGATAAGTATATAATAACAAAACGTTAGTAATTTGAACGTCGTCTGCTTGAAAGATTATATAGAGATATATTCAATATTTTAAGGACCAAAATAATACAATTGAAATATTGGGGAACAAAATGAGACAAACTCCCGTACTTTGAAAACCTCCGATGCAATTGTTAAGAAATGGGACTCCATAAACTGTTGAGAACACTTCTAAATCTGATTCGAACTATTGTGGGGCATTTATTAAAATTATTGAATTTGGAATATGGTAAAGTAGCTCTGGGATGGAGAACAACTATTTTGATGATTGTCACAATGACTTTATTTGCGATTTTTATATCTATTAATTTTGGAGATTTATAATTCTTTTGTCTTATTGGATAAAATTTCAATGCAATGAATAGTTGATTAATAAGAACCACAGTATTCTAGCCTTTCTTTTTAATACACAATGAATCATTTAGAGCTCGGATTTTTATCCCATTCTATTTGGATAGTCTGACTATGAAATTTATGGGTGGTTAATGTGGAAAAAAAGAAGGGGGGTATTATAGGTATTTCAAGCTTGGACACCAAATCCCACCCTCTCCTTTTGTTAATAGTATATTATTTTTGTTCATTATATTTAGCTTTAGAAAAATATTATTTTTTAGGATATAATCAATTATATTTATTGAATTGAAAGTGATCTTAATCTAACATTGGAACTAATAATTAATCTAATAACTGAAATGAATTAAATTATCAAATTAGGTCTATATAACATTGTTCATAGTTTTAATGATCTGAAAANTAATTAATCTAATAACTGAAATGAATTAAATTATCAAATTAGGTCTGTATAACATTGTTCATAGTTTTAATGATCTGAAAAGGCGAGACTCCCTCTCTAAGAACATTATATGAGACTTTCATCTAATATAATTTGAGCAAAAATAATCAAATACTAAAAATTCAAAAATTCTTATTTATGGCAAAAAAACAAAAATTTCAAGTTGACTCAATTGTCTTTATTTTGATACTTGTGAGCCTCTTGAATCATCTCTTTTCCTATTTCTCTTCTTTGATTTGTTTTTGTGTGTAATGTGATTTTTCTTATTTGTTTTCTCTGTTATTGATAGAAATTCTCTTGTTAAGACTCTATGAATCAATTAAAATCTTAGATTCACATTAGAACCACGATTATTCAACAAAATGAGATCAAGGATTTCTGGAATAAGAATTATTGGACCACGTATTTCAAGAATAGATATAATGACTAAGAACCCCAAATTATTTGATTTTTTTTTTAAAATTTTTTTATTTAGAAAGAATGAGACAAAGTGGCATTCCCTATTAATTGTTTCTGATCACAAAAAAAAAAAAAAGTTGACTTCCAATGTATCAATTTTTCATAAATGAAAAGACTAAAGAATCAAATGTAATTGAAGATTAGAACCACCATAGTTGAACTGTCACTTGCAATTGTTCAGTGTAATTTAATAAAAACATCCAAAACCCAGTCAAACAGTATAGGAATGTTTTTCTATTGGTGTGATTGGAACTCAAAGTTTGAATATATAATGGAAATGGAAGACCAATTCATTAAGAGCCAACACAAGACTATTTTTTTTTAAGACTCAACCGTCAGGGTATCCGAATTAATTTACACGCACTTCGATTAATTTTCTTTCTGGTCTGGTCAAAGCAGACTATCTATGTCGGGACTAGAGTATTCATGAAATAAAAATCCCTCATAATCTAGTAAAAAGAAATTGTCAAAATTTAAATTCAAGATGTTTAAATTTATAACTAATCTATATAACTATTTGAATTACGCTCAGAGATAAATAGGAGNCAAAATTTAAATTCAAGATGTTTAAATTTATAACTAATCTATATAACTATTTGAACTACGCTCAGAGATAAACAGGAGTATTCAAAATGTGTACCTTAAATTAATTCATTGGCGTCAATTAAAACTTAAATGCCTAAAATTGATGAGATCCACTTATCCAAAAAATTATATACATTTANATTGATGAGATCCACTTATCCAAAAAATTATATACATTTAAATTATAATTTTTTGAATTTTATTTAAATTTATAACATTACTCTAAAATAAATGTATTAAAAAGAATCTATATCCCACTTATATTCCATAGCTTGACAAAGTTTGCCAAAACTCCGGCCTGACATCACACTTCAGTACAAGCGACGCCTTAACCACCCCTACCCTGTGAGATGAACAGGTCAGTCAAAAGGTCACGCCAACCCGACTTGGATATAAAATAAAAAAACAAAAAAAGAAGGGCTATAGTCAAATAATCTTCTTCACAAATTTAGGGTTAATTATAATGAAAATTCCTAAAGTATAAAGTTTGTTTTATTTTGGTCTCTAATATTTTAATGACATTATTTTAGTCCCTGAAGTATTGAGTATGTTTTTATATGGTCTTTCAAGTAGACAGTGTGCAGATTGTTAACGATTTTTTATTATAAATTTGTCACATGATACTAAAATATGGGTAAAAAAATAATTTAGATAATTCTTGGCCAAATTTTTACCCAAATTTTGGTCTAAGAACCCAAATTACACTTTTTTAATCATGAACTATCTAACTTTTACTTAAAAGCTACTCATATTATACCTTTTTTTTTATCAAGCGTTATCTAAATTTTGGTTAAAAGTTATTTAAATTATTTTTTATTCATATTTAGGTATTACATGGCAAATTTATGATAAAAAATCATTAGTAATCTAGATGTTGTCTGCTTGAGAGATCATATAAAAATATATTCAATACTTCATGAATTAAAATGATGTAATTGAAATATTGATGACCAAAATGAGACAAATCTCATATTTTGAGGACCTCTAATGCAATTAACCCACAATTTATGACTAAAAAAGCAATACAAAAAAAAAAATCCGACATCCCGCATAAGAAGATAATAATCCAAGCAAAATATTTTTCACAAGTTTATATTTTTTGTCATACATAATTGATGATACCCAAAATATGTAAGGATGAGCTCGGGTGATCAGCTTAGACCACTCTAGTTTGGGAACTCAGCCCACTCTTGGTGACCAGGAAATTCGAGGTCAGCACCCCTTCTTCGGTCTAGTGGCATCGATGACAATTGTTTTCCACCAAAGTGCCACGCAAATCATATCAGTCACATATCCAGGCAAAGAAGTCGCAATTACATCAACATCCACCACTGCCATTGTACAATAGGTACAACCGTTACAAGAGATATGCAGGAATCACATTATAGATCAGGCGAGGCCTTGTGCCAACTATAATTATGAGGCATTACCCTCTTAAACGAGACACAAACAATTGTAGCCTAGTCTAATACTCTGTGTAATTCTCTATTTATCAATATACTTTATAGGGGTAAGAGACTCCTTTGAAAGTGGATTAACCGAACTTCCAAGCTGGTGAACCACTATAAATTCTCTGTGTTGATTCCATTCTTCTGGTCCAATTTTCAATAGTCTAAAAGTTCAAATTACAGTTCCTGTTATTTTACAAGGGTTGGAATGAGGGGTCCATATCTAATCTGCCTCGGATCAATTAACAGTTGCCGTTAGTTACTATGGGATCTGCCTCAGAGGAGCAAGGGAGCACAGAAAAAGCTGAAAATTGCTAGGAGTCGTTCATCATTGGCAGTTCTGGACAACATTTGAAAGGGTAAACGCGCCCGTGAATTAGATTTTATGGTGATTTGCCAAAGGGTAATTGCTTAGCTCCTCGATCCACAGCGTCTCTCCATAACCTATACCTTACTCCTAGCTTATCATAGGATACTGGCAAGTTCCAGATATTTGCCCCATTAATCATCCGATCCTGTTGGCCTAATACAAGCCGCAGATCCTCATTCAGAACCTACAGCAAATAAAAAACAGATAATATGGCAACAACATTTAGGTAATAAGATACATAATAATATAGTTCATCACATTCGGGAAATGTAACCATTCATTCAACTCATTAGCAAGACGGGTAGGGGCACATCTTTCGTCCTTATCGAAGAATAAAACATATAATGTTTGCATTGAGAAACAAGAGGTTTTAGTGATCAAACTATGCCACACAAAGAGTCAATGAATGGGTGTGTTCATGTATATAGTGCCATACAGGCTTCAAGGGGTTTTGATCAGTTTCTTAAATACCAGACATTATCCTGTTGGGCATTTGCCACTAATGCCTTGCAGCCCTATAGTGAGCACAAGGCGTGGGATATGGGCACTAAGAGTGTGTGTAGATACAGTTTCCCTGGGCCTCATCTCCAGCTATGCTGGGATGAATACGCGGCACCTTTTGATCCATGACAGCATCTTTTAAAATGAAATCAGGCAACATATATAGTAAGTTCTACACCACCCTATTACCTATGCAATCATGCAGCAATATGTTGGCTTTAGTAGGTAGCTGATTTATACCTCGTCCGGAGGTTCAAAAGGTCACTACTTTTGTTAAATGCAACACAGTACAACTACGACTGCACAATAAAGATAACCTTTTTGGAAGAAACCTTTACCTGTTCTGCAAAATGTCTCCACAGATACTGCATGAAAGGAATGTGCTTTAGAACGGGTGCAAAATCCAGTGACATTCTGTACAGTAACCTTGTCTTCTGTCTAGATGATGGCAAGCACACATGAAGTTGGTGAAGGTGTGTAGAGCACTGTTTGGTGCTCTGTCCCTCCAATTTGCCAGGCTTTGAAATTCCAATGGTTGATAACACAATGCAAGGTGGTCGAAATTCCATATCAATCGGATATGGATCCCAGTATCCTTGAAGGCCAGATGAAGGGGTCAAGAATTTCACCAAGCTGAGAATTTTAAAAAGCACGCGACTAGTTCAGATTTTTCTCTTCTTTACAGTTCAATTTTCATAATATTTGAAAGCAAGGGTAAATACCCCACAAATAAACATAGAAAAAGAAAAGGCAGCATTATGCCATACCCACGAGGATAGAAGGAGAGAGTCAATTCCATTTATTTAACTCCCAACATGATTTGTTTCTATACTATGAATAGAGTTATTTCATGGACTAGGAGAAATAAAACTCATCTAAAAGCCATTTGAAACTAAGGGCAATGTCCACGTGCTTGAGAATCTCGACAATGGCTTCTTTTGATGTTCAAGTCAATGATTACAAAACAGTTCTGTATCGATTGCTTGTATTTTTTTGATTATTTAAAATGAGTATGAAACAAACCTAGGAACACTCCATCCCTTAGCAAAGGTGGAAGTGTGAGTGAAAGGAGCATGTGCAAGATCCAAAAGGTTGTCCAGAAGTAGCCCATGTTCCACTGGAAGTTCCATAACAATCTGTCATTATCAACAACATCCGAGTGAGATGGCATATGATCTTTCATTATATTATTCAAACAGGCTCAGAATCCGACTTGGGAGAATCTTGACGCATTTATAACAAACCTCGGCATGTATTATAAATCCCGGAGGAGGTTGTAAGGACGGAATAGTGGCTGTTGGAGGGTCATTGCCTGGCCAAATCCATATCATTCCTTCTTGCTCAAAGCATGGCAATGCTTTTATCTTCGCATTACGTAATCTTGTTGATGGCATTTTCTCACATTTTCCATCTGTTGAGTATTCCCAACCTAAAGTTCATTCAATTCAAAATTCGAATAAACAGTCATCAATATATCTAGATGTATTAGACATCTCAAAATGGATCAGCTTAACAAGAGCAAGCATATATAATACCCGATCTGTTATATGTTCTAAATTTTACTGACACAATGAAAAAACGTTTTTTGAGTATTTGTCTCATTCTTACCATGGTAAGGACATTGGATGCGACCCTCATTTACTGAACCCAGGTGAAGAGGGCATGCCCTGTGAGCACAGGTATTTTGGACACATCCAGGCTTTCCATCCTTCCCACGAAAGACAACCCAAGGTTCCTCAAAGCAATCAATTGGGATCTGAATAAAAGAAATGGACAATGCATTATTGGTAAAGAATGAATATACTAATCAGTGGAGAATATCTACAAGTTTAAAGGTGAAGCTGATCCCTGGCATAGCCTAATAATCAGTCATTTGGCCCAGAGGGTTTTCCATGCTATTACAATGATTGCATAACCATCAATGAAAAGGCAATGCAGCTTTCACAATTCCATATTTTTTTCTTTCTGTCTAGCCTGACATTATTATGTTGGAATATGCACATATGTGATTGGTTCTGAAGAATCAATGTTTTAACATGTGAAGCTGAATCACTAGTATTAATTTTCTTACCATGGTGTCATCCTTCAGGTCTGTGGAGAAAGCAACAGGGTACCAAAAATTCTTGAGACTGGGATGGTAAGGTTGGACAGGACCAGATACATTGAGACCTTTCCGAGGCAGGTTGATTTTAATATCTACCAGAGATTGTGTGGATATACTGGCAGAAGGGGATGGATTATCAGATTCAGTAGTGCTTCTATCTTGCAACAGCCTATCATTAACCAATGTTTCCATGTAAGCTAGCTTATCTAAAGCAGTGGAAACCCTTGCTTCAGATATATGAACCTGTAGTCATAAAAAATCAGACAATAAAGACAGGAATGAGATCAGTGTTTAACGAAGGCAATATTAAAAAAAATAAAAGCAATATCCCATCAGCTGGGCCCAGAAAAAAGTCTATTTTAGAACCAATTATGTGCATCTGTCTAAGCTACAGCACTGCATCTAGCAGACAAGTTTTCTGACCTCTCTGTGAGCTTGCGCAAGCTCTGCTTGCAACTCCGCGAGCTCCTTTTTCATGGTGCCAATAGATTTATACTCCCGAGCCAAAGGATTTAGAACTTCCACAACCTGCAATCATGCTCCAACAGTGATGATGACTTCCAAACCACCATTAAATCCAAAGACATCAATAAGACTACAATCGAGGATTGAAGCAATAATGGAGCTGAATTCAAATTCAGTGGTGAAACTGCCAAGTGAAAGTACAGAAGAATGACAAAAATTCAACCAATGTATACCTTTTCATGGAGAAGCATAATAGTGAGAAGATCTTGCCGAGCCCGCCAATCCAGGTACTGAATATCAAATCTAGCCACTTCTAGGGCTTGGTTCACATCCAAGAACTTCCCTTTCAATTGTGGAGCTTTAGACCTTGGATCCTCCACATCAAATAGTGCGCCCCATGCACTCTTTTTGTCCACCAACGAACCTTCCTCTCCAAATAGAGCAAACACGCCAAACCCTCCCCTAACACCCTGAAATCCCATTCACCAACTACAGTTTTAGCAAATACCAATATCAAACAAATTCATCTAATGCAAGAAAGGTACCCTGTTAACATTCAGTAGACAATTTAAACAAAGTGTTTTATGGGCTTGAGTAGCACACACCATTCTTTATGGGACAACTTCATTTTGGTTCATTTACAAAATAACAAATCTATCTAAAGTCTCCTCATGATTTTAGCAGCCAAGAAAAGTTCATTAATAAAATGATCTACTGTATAAGCCACTTTTAACTGACAATTTAACCAACTTAACTAAAGATTCCTCCAGTTTTAGCAAATACCAATATCAATCTAACAAAGACACAGAGAGAAAATATGACCCTTGTGGTTGATCACCGTGATCAAAGCTAAAGTTCAAGTAGCAAACCAATCTTTTGACTGCTCCACGAGAGAGAGAGAGAGAGAGAAACCTAGCTAATTTCATTTACTCACAGCAAATACCCGGAAATTTCTGTTCAGGAAAATAAAAATTGACGATTCTGGTGTTACATGACTATCAGAATCAGCCAACCAACTGGAACCAAAAAAAAAAACCGAATTTCCTCCAAATATAGAAAATACCCAGAAAAGTTCAGCAAAGAAAAAAACCAGAATCGCACCTTTTTAGTGCTAAATCTTGATGATCGACAGAGAGAGATGGGAAGCGAGAGAGCTGCAGCTGTAGCAATGGCGGACATGGCGATTCAAAGCTGACAACTCCTCCAAAGTCCCAGTCTAGAGAGTGAAAGAGAGAGAGAGAAAGAAAATAGTTTCATTTCTAATGGGTGAGATTTATTGTTGGAATTTTGATGATAAGAGGCTGGTGTTTCGTGCGATCTCAACTCGCCTGCCATGAATCGCCATGTGTTCGACAGTGGGTCTGCCTCTGCTTCACTCGTGGCATGCCCGGCTTCCACATGCTTTTCACTTTCCTAAGGAAGAGTATCTTCTGTCCCTGGGCCTTTGATATCTGCCTACTGGCCACCTCGGATGGTCAAGATATCTTATCTATCTCTTTGTGGCCCTTTTTATCATGTTCAATGTTTGCTTCTTCAAATGGAATTCTTGGATTGGATTGCCTTAATTTCAATTATCAAATTTATTGGGTTAAGTGGATTCCACAAATTATCCCTCTAAAATTAATGGTCAATAATTGAAAATTGATAGAAATTGAAACTAATAATATCTAGTTTCGAATCCTTTTTGTTTCCATAACAATTGTTTTTTCCAAAATAGAGTTATAATTGTTTGCTAATTATAAATATTAGTTAAATCATAGATTTTTTAATGAGAGTCAAACTTAGAACATTTGTTTTAGAGCATGACGCATCATTAAACTCCCCATGCAAATTTGAAATCACAGTTATGAAAGATATAAATTTGTATTAATGTGTATCAAGGGCTAACTTTGTTTATTTTTTCGTTAAAAAAGTTAGAATTCATTATAAATTATACCCTCTAAGTTTAAATATTTCATATTTATGATTCAAAAAGAATTTCATCTATTAATGCTCGTTAAATAGTTCTCAATTTTATCGTATCATAACTTCTTCGTATCGTATTTGAGTCAATGAAAAATATGTTTCAAAAATTTAAAAAAATTATAAAATACCTATTTTTTGCCTACAATACTCGTTAAATAATTATTTCTGTATACAGTTAGACACAAATCTTTTGATTGTCCGATCAAATTAAAGTTAGATACAAATAAAACAATTATAGACAAAAAATAATTATTTAACAAGTATTATAGACAAAAAAATTAGTAATTTTTAAAAAATATTAAATAGTATTATATGAATTGTCGTAAATGTAAAATATAAAACACAACGCAATTAACTCGACATGAAAATATTTTTTGTTAAAAATATTTTTTTATCGACTCATACACGACACGAAAATATTATAATACGATACAATTGAGATTTATTTAACGGGCATTAATGAATGAAATTTTTTTTGGATTATTAATGTAAAATATTTAAATTTTGATGGGTGTAATTTATAATTAACCCAAACTTTTTTAACGTTAAAATAGATGACAGTTAGTTTCAGGTGCATATTGATATGTATTTATATCTTTCAGGGTGTAAATTAATATTTTTAAACTTTAATAAAATTCAAATGATATTTCAGGCTACAAGTTGAGATTAGCCCTATTAAGAAAGTAAACTTTGAGTTTTCAACTATGGTTCTGATTTTACTTAGCCCTTAACTATTGAGTTTCTTATATTCTTTTATCTATTTGAAGTGGTTGAACTTTGCCCCAAAATCATTTTTTTAATGTTGCCTCCCAAATCATATGGACTTTATGTTTTTGACAAAAAATGACCATTAGTGTAGTAGGAAACATAATTCCAATAGCTGCAATTCAGATAATGTGACCATAGTTGAGAATGTAATAGGAGAGACACTACGATGGATGAGATAGTATGAAATTAATAATCATACATACTTGAATGTACAATATGAAAAATGTGATAATCGACAAAAAATGGAAGACAAAGAAATATAGTTGAGCCCCAAACTCTACTATTTTCATGGTGTAAATATAGATTTGGGTGGGCTTTGTCAATAATGAATGGTACATAATGGGGGTAGACCCATTAGTTCCACACTAGAAACTAGAAAGTATAATGAGGTAGAGATGAAGATTTATAGAGTGAAATTAATTATTCCACCCTTTTAGTCAAGGATTACAATTTTAACATGATATAAACTTAACACGTGTTTAATGATTATTGACGGTGCTCATATTCGCAATGCTATGGATCAAGAGTGACTGAGAAGATGTGGTTTGATTCGATCTGAGCTCCAAGGCTCTGGGGGATTTCTGGATAATGGGGGGAGGGAATCACACACAGTGTTTATAGTGGTTTATCAGTTCAGAAGCTTAGGTAATCCACTCTTAAGGGAGTTTCTTGCTCCCAGGGACTGTTTATTGAAGATGCTCAGATTAGAAAGTATTCTTGGCACTATTTTTCTTGTTCTCCCCCATAATGAAGACATCGTATAGTATTTATAGTCTAGTTCTTAATTCTATGGGGTCTAAGGCGAGATCTTGGCCTCCCTCTTGTAACGTCTTACTTGATTCCAAGCGATGGTTTAGGCGGTTGAGGATATTGCGCTTAGACTGACGCTTACTGCTGTTAAGAGGGCTCATTGTGGTTGCCAACTGTCTTCTATTAGTTTTCTTCAGGGTGCAGGTCGGGGGAGCCCTAGGTCAGGACCCTTGAGCTCAAGCTTTCTTGGCTGAGCTCCCTTCCTAATCTCAATGCGCGAGCTCAAACTTGGAATTTCTTCCGGGCATCATTAGTTGCCCCCCAATCCCTAGTAAAAGTGAGTTTGAGTAGGGGCTAAGTTGAGGCCAGGTCGAGCTAAGCCTCTATTTGGTGACCTCAATTTGCATGCAAAGAGATTTTTCTGACAGTTTTACATAATCATTTCCTCTTCGTTTCTCACGCACGTCCCACACTTCGAAGACCCACATATACCAAACTGTAAATGCCCCTGAGAAGAAGGAAACCCCCTCACTTCTCCTTTCGATTCCTCTCTCCAGGCTTTACTTTGTCTTCTTTGTGACTTTGCGTTTTCCAATTTGCTGGTGATCTAGGGTTTTGCTTGTGGTTCCTAAGTTTGATTTAAAGGTTCTCTATTCCTCGGATTTGTCCTGGGTCTTTTGGTTGTTACTTGTTTTCGGCTAGGTACGCTTCTATTCCCATTCTCTTTTGCTTCTTTTCATTCTAGATCCCTCGAACTCGAGGTGGTTGCTGCATTTTTGGACATTTCATTTTGCTATTTTAAGAATTTAGGTTACTCCTTGTCTTTTTTTCCCCTCTTTTTGGACCCTTATTCTACTGCTAGAATCTTCCTCATTGGTCGTTGGAGTCTTGACCCCTCAACTCTCATGCAGTGTTTTGCCAACGTCTCATTTCCTTACTCCTCCATTTATCTCCTTTTTTCTAATCCAATCATGTCTGGCTCCTTCGAGGCTATTACTTCATCGGTTTCTCTTGCCATGGGTGAGAGACCTACTGGAGAGGTAGACACTGACTTAGGTGATGTAGGTGATGAGATTGACAATTTTTCCGATGTCAACTCTATTGAACTTGAGGAAAATANCCGAGGCTATTACTTCATCGGTTTCTCTTGCCATGGGTGAGAGACCTACTGGAGAGGTAGATACTGACTTAGGTGATGAGATTGACAATTTTTCCGATGTCAACTCTATTGAACTTGAGGAAAATACCGAGGAGTTTCCCACATCATCTTCTCCTGTGTTAGGGAAGTCTAGGAAAGGAAAGGTCAAAGTGAGTGAGGTCGGGGTTTCCAACAACGTTGAGGAAGCAGAGGTTACCCCCTGGGCTTCAGACCTCGTGGGTCATAGCGAGAAAACCCCTCATTTCATGATTGTTCTTTCAACTATATTTGGCTTCCCTAAGGGTATGCGTTATTGGTGCCCAGATGTGGACACTCGGTATGGCTCCCAAATTCCTGTGAAAATATGTTTCTTTCGAGAATGGTCTTCGTTTTCCTANCGGGGTTTCCAACAACGTTGAGGAAGCAGAGGTTACCCCCTGGGCTTTAGACCTCGTGGGTCATAGCGAGAAAACCCCTCATTTCATGATTGTTCTTTCAACTATATTTGGCTTCCCTAAGGGTATGCGTTATTGGTGCCCAGATGTGGACACTCGGTATGGCTCCCAAATTCCTGTGAAAATATGTTTCTTTCGAGAATGGTCTTCGTTTTCCTATGCATCATTTCCTCAAGAGTGTTCTTCAACATTTCCATGTTTGTCCTTCTCAGCTTTTTCCCAATTTTTGGGAGGTTCTTGTGGGTCTCCTTGTGTTCTTCAAGAAAAATGAAATTGACATCCCCACTATACCTCTGCTTATGAAAATTTTCAATGTTAAATTCACCCCTTTTGATGGTTTCCTGTATATCTCTAAATGGGTGAAGGTCCATCTCATTATAATTGACCTCTCATAAGGGTTGGAAAAAACTTTTCTTCTTTGTGTCTAGGAAANCTCCCAATTTTTGGGAGGTTCTTGTGGGTCTCCTTGTGTTCTTCAAGAAAAATGAAATTGACATCCCACTATACCTCTGCTTATGAAAATTTTCAATGTTAAATTCACCCCTTTTGATGGTTTCCTGTATATCTCTAAATGGGTGAAGGTCCATCTCATTATAATTGACCTCCCATAAGGGTTGGAAAAAACTTTTCTTCTTTGTGTCTAGGAAAGAATGTGAGTTTGACCCCAATGATGTAGCTGATACATTTCCTGTGCCTCAGGCTCGATCTGTCCTTGATAATTTGGGTGAGTTCCGCCTGGGCAGAACTATCCTAATCTGAATGTTTCATTCTACTAACTTTACTTTTCTTATTCCTTTTAGGTATCCGCTTCCACCTCAATGTCAAGGACAAGAGACGTTTACTGAGCTTGGAGGATTGCGAATCGAAGAAATATTCTAGTTTGATTAAGCATTCTGAGCTCATCAGGCTAGGGTTCAGTCTTCTTGAGGTGAGAGTTGAGACTTCGATTCCCATCTCTGTTGCTGGTGCAAAGGATGATGTTGTTAAGATTTTTTCCTCTTTATTATTTCATCTTTATATTTATTATTATTTATTTATTTATTTATTTTTATTCGCTGATCTGTTTGTTTTAGTTTCCAATTTCTAGCTTAATGGGCCCAAGGTCGAAGGCTTTGAAGGAGAAGATTGACCAGCTGAAGAAAACTAGAAGTGGGAGCAAGCATAAGGCAGAGGTTGGGTCAGGAAGTGGTGCTGCCCCTCTAGCCAAGGTGTCGACGTCGGAGGTGCCTCCTGTCTGTCTCCCTACGTCCTAAGTGGCTCTTACTCTATCATCGGGCTCTCCGAAGATCATATAGGCCTCACTTACTCGAGGGACCGTGTCCTCCTCTTCTAGAGGGGTTCCAGAGCAAGTTGCGATTTCAGCTTCTCCTTCGTCAACGGAGGTCGAGGGAGCTCTAGAGTCAGTTGCCCGTATTTTAGGTGGACCTCATTCTCCCAGGCCTGCTGAGAAGACTCATTTCTTGCGGGTAGATGTGTGAAGGCTGAGAATGGCAAGGGTTCACTTATTGATAGTGTGCAACTCGTTGCTGAGGCCATTGCCTCGATAATCCCCGAATCTGATATCCAAAGAGCTGCCACCATGCCCCTTGGAACTTCAATTTCTACTGCCCTATATAGTGCTACTTCGATAAGCTTCTGGTCTTTCAAATTCCATTTTTGTCTTCCATCATTCCCTCGTGATAACTTTAGCTTTTGGGTCGTGTTTACTCCCAACGGCCATTCATGCGAGTGGTTTGCTGAAGACGTCCAAAACCTTCGAACTCAAAGGTGCCAAACTGGCTTTCGCCAACAAGGACCACAAAACTCAAGTTTAAGACTTGTGAACTCAGGTGGAGAGGTTGTCTTCTGCCAATACGAGCTTGGAGGCTGAGAAAGAAAAAGCTAAGGATGAGGCTAGAAAAGCAAAGGAGGAGCTCAAGTCAAAAACCAACGATTGGGTTAAGGCTCGCAAGGAAACTTTGGAGGCCTTAGAGTCTTATGGGTCTACGAAGAAAGAGTGCAACCTTCTGGGCGAAGTGAATGATACTCTCTGAAAAGAAATTGAGGTGGAGAGAGCTGCTAATAAACAGAAGGACGTCCTGATCATCAAGCTGGAGGACGACATCACTACCAAATGGGCCACTGGATGGCTTACTTTTCAAGGTCAAGCTGTGCAAAAGTATCCAAACTTGGACTTTGATTTTGACCCCCCTTCAAACAAGGAGGAGGATGAACCAAATTTTGAGGAAGAGGCTGAAGATTTAGCTTCTTCCGTTCCTGAGCTCGCTCTCGGGGGTGTTGAGGTACCTACCTCTACTGCCGAGGTCCCTGTCCAAGTGACTTTTTCTATTCTGGCTATCTCTGCAGCTCTTGACCCAATTCCTTCCACTGGAATTGGTGAACTGCGCATCATTCATGCTGATGCCTCTGCCATTGTTCCTCTTTCTGGTGATGATCCTGCCGACCTCGCAGCTCAAGCTCCTAGGTTAACTTTGCCATTTGCTGAATTTAAGGCTCCTGCTCCTATTATTCCTGAGGTCTCTCTCCCTTTAACTACTCTTGAACCTTTTGGAACTTTTACCGCTGAGCTGCTAGATGCTTCCTCTGCAGAAACTTAGGATTTTTTTATGTTGATGAACTGCTTGTTGGTTTTTTATGTACCTTGTATGTTGTACTCTACTTCTTCTAAGATATGTAACTATATTTTTTTTGTGCTGTTGTGCCCTTGTATCTTCTCTTCTCTATTCCCCTTGCCCCTTACTTCGAGGAAGACTTAATTCTTCTTGAAGTGGATTTGAGAAGGTGAACGACTGAAGAGCTAAGGAATTGTTGAGTTGAGAGGTTGAGGTCTTAACCGTGTAAGGCTTATTCTTATGAACTGAAAAGCCTGTGAGCTGCTAAGCTCTACTTGGGCTGGGCTAAAGAGCTATTCACTTGGGTTCACATTTGTTTTAAATTGTGTTGCTTGTGTTTTGAGCTCTTCCTAAACTAGTTGAGCTGAGCTTGCAGAGTTGAATTGCCACTTAGGCATGAAACACCGACTTTTTCATCATTACACATGTCCACCTACTTTCTTAAAACGCCTCAACTATAATGATTATGGAAACATAAAGAGTTGTTTGTTCCTCTTCCCACGTTTCGTGTCCTTTTAAATTCAGGATTCACTGATGTTTCCAAAAAATTAGGATTTCTTGATTATCTACAAGCCTTGGGACTTCTTCTTGCCTATCAATCTTGGGATCACGTTTCTTGTTTTCCTTGAGTTTTTTTTTCTGTGTTCTTTGTTTCGCTTCTTATTTCCATGGCTTCCTCTTTCTCTTCCATATTCAAACAATGAGCCCAAGCCATGATTGAGATGAAGTGGCATTCTAACTATTTAGTTCCTTCTGTGGTTACCTCTGCAGAGTTAGAGGAAATCCAAAAATGATACATTCTCCCTACTGATTTACCCCTTCGGGTTCCTACTTCTGACGAGCTTTGTAACTACCTTCCCTCTCAAGAATTTTTTTTTTTGAAGGTGCCTTTGATATGGGGCCTTCGATTGCCTATTCAGCCTTCCATCGGGTGGGTTCTTGCCTACTTTGGGTTGTGCCCTTCTCGCCTCTTTCCTCGAGAGTGGGGTACAATGATCAGCTTCTTTCTTTTTTGGCATCTGCAAGGAAAAAATGAGTTCCCTACTGTTGCTGAATTCCTCTATTTCTATAAGCTTAATGAGGACGAGCTCCCTTACTTTAGCTGTTTCAAATGGAAACACACTTCGACCCCCCACTGGTCTCCGATGTTCCCTTCTCTCCTGAAGGATGGGCTTAACATTTTTTCTTGGCCTCTGGGGACTCCTGGAGGTCTGTGGAGCAACAATGCTCACGCTCTAAAGTCCCCTACTTTTGGGCTCATTTCTCTCACCACGGTAGATGCTCCTGACCTGCTTGTTTTAATTGGCAAACAATTGGGTGAATTCTGACAATGTTTCTTTTGTGCAGGTGCTCCTAGTCTGACCCCTACTGAGATGGTGAAGGTTAGCCAGGTGGTTTATGTTGACCCTGTTCTTTTTTCAGTGCTTGTTATTCTGAAAAACCTTTTCTTGTTTAGTGCTGCAACTGTTGCCCTAGAGGCCAACTTGTACCCCTTTCACCCTGAAGAGGATTCTTCTTCTGAAGGATCGAATGAGAATGAGGATGTGACAACGTCTTCAAAGAAACGTAAAAGAAGTGGCAGCGCATCACTAGAGTCCTCTGGCTCCTCTTTTGGTGCGGTTGGCTTTACTGCTGCAGATCTGAAGCTTGCTTTTGAGAACTCAAGCCTCAAGAATCAGTTTTTTGAGATGAAGAAAGAGCGGGATGAGCTGAAAATAGAGAAAGCTCAGCTGCAGTCTATGAATGTTCATCTGGAGGAAGAGGTATCGAAGTTGAAACGGAGATCTGGGGGCATTTAGGGCCTCTTCAATTTTTTCTTGTTGTAATTTGAACTACTTATGAATGAAATTTGCCTTTCTCCTTTCTTCGCTAAGCTGATTACATCTTTATGAGCTAAAAAACTCATTGCTTATTCTGAAGGGCTCATCGTTAAAAGATGAGCCTATCCGTGAGCCAAAAGAGCTCTTCTTTCATTTATGAGCTGAAGAGCTCATCGTTAACTTATGAGCTGAGGAGCTCATAGTTTATTTATAAGCTGAGAAGCTCATCGTTTATTTATGAGCTAAAGAGCTCATCCTTAGCTTTTTAGTCATTTAATGGAGTCTACTAAAATGAGTTGAAAACTCGTTGTTTTATTGAAGATAGTCCTTTTACAAACATTCACTGAAAAAACCTTTTTAAATACTCTGCATTCCAAAAGTGGGGTAGGATTTTTCCTTCCGCCGTTTACAATTCGTAGTTCCCAGGTCTGACTATCCTCAAAATGATATAGGGTCCTTCCCAGTTGGGTCCTAGCTTTCCATGAGTGGGATCCTCCTAGCAGGAAGAAATTTTTTGAGGACCAGATCTCCGACTTTAAAGCTTATGTGTCTGACCCTCTAATTGTAATGCCTTGCTACCTTCCTTTGATAACTCACGATGCTTTGCAGGGCCTTGTCCCTTTTTTCTTCCAGTAGATCAAGATTTAGCAGGAACGACTCATCATTGTGCTCGGGTTCTGAGAAATCAGTCCTAGGGGAGGGTATACCGACCTCCACCGGTGTCACTGCTTCGGTTCCAAATGTCAAAGCAAATGGTGTTTCCTGAGTTGTTGATCTAGCTGTGGCCCTATAAGCCTACATTACTTTTGGGATATGTTCTACCCATTTCCCTTTCAAAGTTTCTAGCTTAGTCTAGCTTAGTAAAGGTACAAATTAAAATTTAAATGATCTTTTAAGGTGCAAGTTGAGATTCGCCCAAAAAACAAATAATTGACATATTGTGATAATATGCTCGTTGTGCGTGTAAGGTTTCACTAGATACCTTACTTAAAATGTACATTTCTTCCTAAGTCATGTATTACAAGTAGAGATAAGTTTACTATACACACACAACAAAATAAATATGGTTACCAATATTGAAATTGATTGAAAGTCCTTAATTTTGATTTAATTGATTTTTATGATTGACTATCAAAATGATAAAATAATAAAAAAGTATAAATTTAAAATTTTATTTAATAAAAAAAAGTACAATGCTGAATAATAACGTTTTTGTGCAATAAGAGCATCTCCGACAAAGTTTTTATTTTAACTATTTAAAAGTTTACTTTTTCTATTTTAGTTACTTATTTTTTCAACAAATTTTTTATATTTTAATAACTTTTTTAAAATATTATTTCACATATCTTGTACCTTTGTTGGGACTGTTAAAGGGAGGGGGGGAGAGAGAGACAGAGAATTGAGGAAAAGACAAATAGTGGACAAGGAGGTGGGAAATGACAAAATGAGAGAAAAAATTATAAAGTATTTATATAAGTCGTTAGAGTGATGACTGTAAAAAAAATTATTTTAGGAAATCTGAACATATTTTGTTAGAGCATGATTTTTATTTTTGATTGACTAAATTTTAGTTATTTTGGAGTTTTATATGTTCTGTTGGAGATGTTCTAATAGAACCCTAAAAGTAGACGGGCAATATCATGCTTGACTTTTGAGCACAACTTTTCCTATAGTTAGCAGAGATGGAGAGCAATACAAGGGTAATTTTATTTGGAGTAATACAATTTGGATCTAAAAATTTAATATGCTTTGCTGAAATAATGATGTGGTTTCATTGGATCATCATCAAATTTCAATGCTTGATGGGGCCTATAGTAAATCTAAAAACTATAGTGAATTAAGTCAGTAAATTAAATCAATAAATTAGATCTCAATAAACATTGTTCGCTCTTTTATTTGTTAAGAAAGCAAACAAGGATCGATTAAGAAAGGAAAAAAATAATAACCAAAGAAAAGGAATCAACTAGTTTTTTTTTTTCAAAATTTCATTTTATTAATCTAATTATATTAAACTCTGATAAAAAAAATCTAATTATTAGAATTAGATAAAGTGTATAGCTCTGACATAAGAGCATCTCTAATAATCCTCTCTGTTTTAGAGAAAATATTTTTTGAGATAAAGAGCATATTTGATAAAATTTTGAAATATGGAATAAAATATTTTAGACAACTTCGATGAACTCTCTAGTCTAGTAAAAAAATAGTCTATAATCAACAACTATTCATGAAGAACTAGCAAATGTCCGTATTTAAAGACACTATATAAGAAACAAAAGAGTTGTAAACAATTGATCATGCTTGTAAGCATTGTATAATACAAAAAATTACAAAATCTAAGTAGCCATTGTGTGTGAAATCCCTATACAACACTAAAAATAATCAACAAAATATTGAAATTTATAAAAAAAAAAAAAAATTAAACCTCAACTTAGCGAGGGAAGATTTATTCAAGAATTCATAATTTAAAATTCTAATCAGGAGGGCTTAGAACCTTACATCATATCTATATAATAAAGTAGCTAGATTTCTTTGTCTTTAACTTTTTGCAGCTCAGATCGCTTGAAAAAAAATTGATCTGACGGTCCTAATACGAAATTTCCTCTCCCCAATTTTTTGAGCAAGATTTTCACTCCTTCCACAATTATAAGACTCTTATATCTCTTATAACTCTCTATCTCTCTATATCTCATATTACACATTAATTATGCTGTTAATTATGATTCTAATTAAAGAGTATTTTTAAAAAATTTAAATAAACAAATGGACCTTAAACAAATATTCTTTGCGTCAAAACGAGTCGAATGACTATAATATATATCATTTTTTGTATTGAAATAAAAATACTATAATATTCAAATGGTATAATAGGCGAATAATATATATGTAATGAGATATACCTATATACTAAGGGAGATAGTATTATTTGTCTTTAACTTTTTATGGCTCAGATTGTTGTAAGATTATTGTTCAAACGATTGAAATTCCTCCTCCAAATTTCATTTTACTCGATTATCGGTTTGAATGATTATGATTAGTATTCGAAATTAGTTGAATTTAATTGTCGAGTATAAAGTATATATTCTTACTTAAAACTTAAGTTTGCTTGAATTTTATAAGTATTCAAGTTGAAGTATTGAATGTAAAAACAATAAAAAATAACTAAATTAAAAAAAAAAAAGTTATGACAATACAGTAAATAGAAATAGATAAGAATTAGTTTGTAGGTTTAAAATAGAAGTGTTAATTGAGTCGAATTTGAATTCAATTCTCGATTTGACGTAATTATGTTTAAGAATCGAATTGACCTGAATTTAACTGTCGTATATAAAGTATAAATTCTTGGTAAAACTTAAATGGTAGGGTTATTCCCACCCTGAAATCTTCATTCCCATCTCATTTAAATTCTCATTATTAAACTATTAAGTCTATTATTTCTATATCCACCCCATATTACATACACCCCTTTTAAAAAGAAAAGAACGAAATAAGAAAAAAANAATAAAATATTTTAGACAACTTCGATGAACTCTCTAGTCTAGTAAAAAAATAGTCTATAATCAACAACTATTCATGAAGAACTAGCAAATGTCCGTATTTAAAGACACTATATAAGAAACAAAAGAGTTGTAAACAATTGATCATGCTTGTAAGCATTGTATAATACAAAAAATTACAAAATCTAAGTAGCCATTGTGTGTGAAATCCCTATACAACACTAAAAATAATCAACAAAATATTGAAATTTATAAAAAAAAAAAAAAATTAAACCTCAACTTAGCGAGGGAAGATTTATTCAAGAATTCATAATTTAAAATCCTAATCAGGAGGGCTTAGAACCTTACATCATATCTATATAATAAAGTAGCTAGATTTCTTTGTCTTTAGCTTTTTGCAGCTCAGATCGCTTGAAAAAAAATTGATCTGACGGTCCTAATACGAAATNTCAAAATTTCATTTTATTAATCTAATTATATTAAACTCTGATAAAAAAAATCTAATTATTAGAATTAGATAAAGTGTATAGCTCTGACATAAGAGCATCTCTAATAATCCTCTCTGTTTTAGAGAAAATATTTTTTGAGATAAAGAGCATATTTGATAAAATTTTGAAATATGGAATAAAATATTTTAGACAACTTCGATGAACTCTCTAGTCTAGTANAGGTTTAAAATAGAAGTGTTAATTGAGTCGAATTTGAATTCAATTCTCGATTTGACGTAATTATGTTTAAGAATCGAATTGACCTGAATTTAACTGTCGTATATAAAGTATAAATTCTTGGTAAAACTTAAATGGTAGGGTTATTCCCACCCTGAAATCTTCATTCCCATCTCATTTAAATTCTCATTATTAAACTATTAAGTCTATTATTTCTATATCCACCCCATATTACATACACCCCTTTTAAAAAGAAAAGAACGAAATAAGAAAAAAAAAAAGAAATAAAGAAGCAAACTGAAATAAGAAGGAATAAAAAAAAACCAAATGAAAATTAAAGGAACAAGTAAAACTANTAAAGAAATAAAGAAGCAAACCGAAATAAGAAGGAATAAAAAAAAAACCAAATGAAAATTAAAGGAACAAGTAAAACTACAAAATGCGAAGCCACAAGACGTAAAACCAGATATGAAAAAAATGTATCAAGCACAAACGCAAAATCAAACAAGAAAACAAAAAGAAACATAGATATAAAACTTAAACAAGATTAAAAAAAACAACAAATAATTTGAAAAATATACATATATATACACACATATACATTCTAAATAAAAAATTATTAAACTTGACAGAGATATCAAAACATACCAAAAATAATAAAAAATTCATACAACAAATATAAAATCAAATATAGAATTAAATTGAAAAATAATACTAANACAACAAATAATTTGAAAAATATACATATATATACACAAATATACATTCTAAATAAAAAATTATTAAACTTGACAGAGATATCAAAACATACCAAAAATAATAAAAAATTCATACAACAAATATAAAATCAAATATAGAATTAAATTGAAAAATAATACTAACATATATCTCACTGAAAAAATTCATATTAAAAAAGGTATTTTTGTGAGTGCATCAGATGAAATAGAAAATGAAACCCTAATTATAACAAAATATAAGGTGAGTTTACTTATTAAGCGGGGTGTATGTAGCATGGGGTGAACTTAGTTACTAATGGAGTGGATATAGAAGGGGTGGATTTAGTAGTTTGATAATAAAAATTTAATAGGAGTGGGAATAGAGATTTGTGGGGTGGAAATAGAGATTTGAACTCAAATGAAAACTGATTTTAATCATTCAACAAAATTTTTTACATCTATGAGAATTCATATGAAACTTTTGGATGTTTTCCTCACAAAAGTTACATGAATTCACATTAGAAAAATGGTGCAAAGATAATGTTATAAATTTTAGGTAGAAACCTGCAGATAAACAAATAGTTATATTTTTTTGAAATTTAAGATAAAGTTTATTAAAAATGTTAAAATTGTGGATGTTTAACCAATAATAATTATATTTTCTAAAATTTTTGAATTAATATGTTGCAGTAGTTGTAGCGTAACTTTTGTTATATAAAAGCTTGATTATATATGCTAGGTTGAACAATATCAATTTGATTGTTATATTGTTGAAATTGTATTATACATTGTCTTTATTTAGGAAAAAAAATTTACAATTTTTTACTAGTAATGTAGTGGCTTCAGTACGGGTAATTACTAGTTAATGTATATTTGTCATATTTTTATTCATTAAAAATACAATAAGGAGTGAGTTGGACTCTCCAACTGTAGAGAGACAAATAAAGCTCTCTACTTTAGCTAGTCTAAATGGAGAGCTTATTGGAGCTTTATTTTTTGTGATTGACTCTTTAAAATAGAGAGTTGAGTAAAAATAAAGAGCTTATTGGAAATGCTCTAAGAATCACATGTACCCACCTGCAGACCGCGGCCCATAGCCATCGTATTTAAAATGAGATTTTTCAATATCTTTTTTTATTTTTTTGTTGTCGGATCATTTGTCATAAATATAAATTGGATCTACTTTATATAAGTGGATCCTTCAATTATTAATGAAGGATAATTTCTCAAGAAGAATAATGAAAAAACAAAGTATTAAAGAAGATCTAATCCTTCGTATTAGGTTAGTGAGAATGGTTCTTTAAACATGGCAGATGAGGTTTTATTATATTATTTAAATTAGAATAATAGTTTTTATGTGTTTTTGTGGACAGTTGAGTCGGATGGGTCAAAGTGGGCCAAAATACTGTACACGAACTAGACTGTCAAACTAACAAGCCGTTCATTGGCTCACATGACAAATTACTAGGTTTTACCCTAATCCACGGGTTTTTAAAATTTTATACCTAAAAGAGGGTAATTTTCAAACTATTTTTCAAATTTATGCCCTTTTAAAAACGTCAGTTGAAATGACGCTTTCAGACTTTGAAAACGTCACTTAGAATAACGTTTGTAGGATAAAAACGTCAGACCAACTGACGTTTTCTCTTGTTATACAGAATCCATCTAAAATGCCTAAAAACATCAGTTAGACTTACGTTTTTAATGAAAACGTCAGTTAGACTTACGTTTTTAATGAAAACGTCAGTTAGCCTTACGTTTTTAATGAAAACGTCAGTTGAACTGACTTTTTCTAAAAACGTTGGTCCAAGTAACATTTTCATTGAAAACGTTAGTTCAACAAATGTTTTAGAGTTTTTCTCCCTCAAATTTTTATCAATGTCCAAAACCTTGTTACTGAAAACGTCAGTTAGATTGGCGTTTTCAGAGTTTTTCTCCCTTTCTTTTTTATGAGTAATGTTTAATTTTATTTATTAAAAAAATTAATGATATTGAAAATAAATAAAATTTGATGATCATTTCAAAATACATTAATTTTGATCTTATCAAAATTAAAAAATTGAAAACGTATACATATAATTTATTTTAATTTTATCATATAATTTTAAACGTGTACATATAATAGTTTCATTTTTAATTTTGATCATGTCGACAATAATGTTATTAAGCGATGTAAAAATAGAAGTTATTTATAACAAAAAAACTGAATATTTATTTCATAACACGTTGTAGTGAATCTGTTGGGGTAAAAAAGGTTGTCAATAACGTGTTTGATGTTCAAAGCAACATAAAGGATTATCGAATACATATAAACATGATGGGATAAAAGTGTCAGATGCATCATTATCCAGATCAGAGAAATCAGAAAGTTTTGGATCATAAACAAGTAATGGATCCTCTAAAATTTCTATTTCAGCATATTCAGGATCAAAATACTCTATCTTGACATAATATATCGCATGGAAACGATCAAGACGATACTGTATTTGATTATTTTCACATTCAAACATTGATATGATCTCGTCATGATTATTTGAATTCTTTGGATCATAAATATCAACCGAACGTGCCTTTGGTAGTGCAAGTCCATGCCAATGACAAAATACTTCAAGCACACAAAGTTTGTCATATAACTTTCGCTATCTTAGTGTGAGTTCGATATGAGCACTTGGAGGCGGATAGTCAGTTGAAGGCCCAATAACTACATGTCCAGCTTTATCGAATGGATGATAAGGGTCGATGGGCTCATTGCAGAATGCACGCTTTCGTCCATTCCACGTTACACCACTGGAATCAGTATATGATCCAATAAAAAGAACTTTCTTCACCGATGTTGATCTTGCAGTTGAGCGTTCACATTTGTTAGCTGACGATGAACTATTTTGGTCATTGCGTGAAGAAAAACCTTCATTGATTTGGCTGTAGTGTGTATGTGATGTGTACCTATACATTTTGTTTGGTGGTGGTATATTCACACAATTGTGAATGCTAGTATTTATATGCACGATTTGACAATTTAAAATAACAGAGAAAGGACATCACACATAAAAGTTTGAAACTGATTTGACAATGACAATATGTGACAATGAAAAAGTTGTGATATGACAAAACACTGAATAGACTATTAAATCCATGATATTGATTAACACTAAATAGGACATAGACATAAACGTTATATGCTTATTAAGTTCAACACTGATTTCATTTGTTAATTTTCATTAGACATATACTCATATGATAGGTATTACTCATTAGATAATACAGTAGATCGCTCAATAACTCCTTGCCAAATGCAGTTGCCACTATGTCAGTTGCTATTTGGAGCATATAATATCAACACTTACGCAATATCATCTTATTATTTTCCTTTCGTACACGTTTAACTACTGTTTCATAGTTCACTATATTCCTTCGTGACATAGTAAATGAAAGTCTATGTGGCACCAGAATACCAAATACTCTTAGATCTGTGCATAATNTTGCCAAATGCAGTTGCCACTATGTCAGTTGCTATTTGGAGCATATAATATCAACACTTACACAATATCATCTTATTATTTTCCTTTCGTACACGTTTAACTACTGTTTCATAGTTCACTATATTCCTTCGTGACATGGTAAATGAAAGTCTATGTGGCACCAGAATACCAAATACTCTTAGATCTGTGCATAATGAGTGTGATTCATTACCATAAAAAGTTCACTCTCGTCAGAGTCCAACATAATACTCTTTTAGATAAAAAAATCTCTCACTCTTGTAATCATCAGCTCGCTCTTGTAATAACCAAACTGGTTAATGACTATGATTGTTATCACCGGCCCGTGGTCTTGATGTAGACATAATGTGAAATACATGTGATATGAACCACCCCGTATTGTGTTTTTATAGTGATTTCATTGTCTTAATGTTGCAGTGTGCAGTCATTTATTTTGTCGTATAAACACATTTGTAAGCACATGAGAGCAAGAAATTTTATAAATTGCCCATTTTTTGCATGTACACAAACGATCTTCAAGACACACAACTTGCTTCTGACCATCACCAGTGTCCATTTTAGCAAGACCATGCTCCCTATGAAATGGCGTCACTTCGTGGATACGACTCATTTATTGTGCATGTTATACCCGATCCACAACACGCTTGGGAAACTCCAACCCATTTTCTTTCTATTTGGCCACATTATCTCGATGTTCAAAATGATACTTAGTGATCCGATAAAATATCGATTGCACACAAGCAGTTATGGGTAAATACCTAACATCTTGGAGAACACTATTAAAAATCTCAGAAATGTTGGTTGTCATTATGCTATATTGTCGTCCACCATCATGGGCTAATATCCACTTCTCCAATGGTATATCATTCAAGTACTTAACCGCTTCCTCTTTAACATTGCTTATCTGGTCATCAACTTATTAAATTTTTGAACCTGTGTTGTCTTGCCAGCCCTTCACATAAGATCATACAAATGTTCATCCTTAAACTGTGTATTAAAACTATTACGAACATGATGAAGACAAAAGCAATGATAAGCATGTGGTGGATGCCACCTAGAATCTTCCATGCTCACAGTAGAAAGGATCCCTGCGCAGAAATGCCCTATCAATACTAATAATAGATCGACAATATTAAACCTTTTAATCCTGGCCTTGAATGTCCAAAATACTCGTAAAAAAATATTGTATTCAGGAGATTCATAGTTGTACAACCACTTCACAATTGAATCAGGGTTATACTTCTTCATGACACCCAAAAACTTAGCTAACATGTCATACTACGAGTCTCAATCACCAAAAATCTTAGCAATGACCTTGTTCCTCGCAATCAATGTTTTCTTGTAGGAAATATCATACTTAAACTTCTCATTTATATTCTTCTGAATTGTTGACATATATGTTTGTGATGTATTACCAACCAGTCCTAGTATATTATGACATATGAAGTCAAAGTCTAACTGCCAATGGTCACAACTCATTCGAGGGTAGAAGTAGGTATGAGGTCCATCATATTTTGTGATCTGAAATATTTTGAGTTTTTTCCTAAAATAAGCATGTAATCTCTACGTGCAGTTAGACTGCATATACGTGGTGCATTGTACAGCTCACACCGTTGTGTTCGTCTTGTCCACAATATAATTCTGATTCAGCTTGATTGAATACCAATTAACTGTCCTAATCAATGAAACTTTATCCTAAAAACCATGCCCTTCACCAACTCCATCTTCACCGGATCTCACAAATTAATTTCATATGACAGTTCAAAGCTATATGCTTTAGAATGCTGACCAAATCCAATGGTTGTGAAGGAGGTGGAGTAAGGCTTATGCATCCGAACAGCTGATGGGTCAGCTTCAATGTCTTCACAATTCCTATCTTCGTCATCTGGCTCAACAATCATTACTTCCTCAAACACTTCTTCTTCTTCTTCTTCATCGGAGACATTTGTACAATCATTTGCACACATTTATTCATATTCCCGAATTGGGTTTTGTTGCATTATTAGTTGATGGACATCATCTTATTCACCTAACTCAATTTGTAACTCACTCATTTGTAATTCTGACTTAGTGAATTATTTGCTGAGTACCCACCACATGTTGCAGAGCCAGTTCTTTGGTGGGTGTACGAGTTCTGTCCAGACTCATCCATTACCTACATCCCCACAGGAGTTGATCATTCACCTGTCACCCCAAAAGTTGCAAATGTCAAGGTACCCAACTTTCGCCTACGCAACTCATTGTAAGACATGGCAGTGGTTGTTATGCACCCTCCAATCTGATTACTGCCTATGCCAGCATTGATGTCCTCCGTCTCGATGTACAAAGCAACACTAGTAATATTGGGGTTGTCAATTACCATATTAACCATAAAAGTCACCAGTTCATCGTTCATAATTTCTAGACCGACATATGTATTCATGTTTAGTTCTGTTCCAAGTGTAAATGGATATCTACATGTCAACTTTAACTTATTATGCACCCTATCCAACCCTATTACAATGCAAATTTTTCTCAACAACTTCAGCAATTGTGTGCCACTATTAATAACAATTCCAACTTTGGGAGGATAATTGTATGATAAACCCTCCGATCTATATTCCATTCGTCCACCCCAATATAGCAAAACGATTACTTGTTTTTTTGTCATTTTCAATTTCTTTCCATTGTGGAATAAGTTCTGAATTCAAAAGAACCTGGGGATGGATAGAAACAGTTAATACTTGAGGAAAAACATATCCATAGTTAATCAAAGTCCCATTTGAATCTACGACATGGGACCTAGAAGCCTCGATAAAATAAGAAACCTACGAGGATGAAGTGTACTGGTAGGAAACTAAGAAAGATGGAGATCCAACCTTTATATTGATGTTTAAAAAAATAATCCCCAAAAGAGGGCATCTCTTAACATGTTATCACATATTGAATCACAAGTCAAACATGTTATCAAGAAGGCAAAAAATGTAGTCAATTTTTTTTGGCTAACAATACAGTAATTGATGTACATTTGCATCTCTATCCAATTATCAAGACTATCCAACTCACGGTTGGAAATACTGGAGTAACTTTATCGCATTAATCAACATGCTTATTTTGAAGAACAAGTGTTGTTTGATTGGATTTTCTTTACTGGAAACTGTAGAAATGTTGGAAATTGATTGGTGGGTATTGTTAAATCTTATCTGCAGATGTTTAGAAGAAGAAGCATAATAATTTTTTCTCAAACAAGTGAAATTATCAGATGTATATAAGCTTAAACCCCAAATGATGAAAGCCAAATTAAAAGATCATGAAAAGCCAGCAAAACAAGAAGAAGAAGCAGCATCAGAAACACCAGAGATACAATAATGTTCAAGACAATCGTCTTTATTCTGTTTCTTCTTGTGATATAAGAAAAAATATGTTCTTGTTGTGTGAGGATTGTGGATGTACTATTTAAATACATGCAAATATACACACATCTGTATGATAAGAAAGACACACACACAATGCGTGCAAATCTCTACAATAGTGGGGAAACTTGAAGAGTTTTAGAGGTTTAGTGCTGCTCGGATAAGGTGCTTTAGCAAATTTTTACCTTTAGTGATACGTAAGGCTTCATTTGGTGTTTTGGTTTGTAAACCATCAGATAACCTATCTTCCTAACTTAAAATAATTAACACAAATCGTGCAACATTAGATTATGCCCTTCCATTTGATCAGTCAATTCTTCGATTATTCTCATTCAACGTTATTGTAGAGAAAACTTGTATGTACAATGCCAATGGGAAAAATACCAGACATTTTAAGTTTCCTATCTAAATTTTTTGAAATTAATAGAAGACACTACACTTGTCAAGGACACTATCTGAATAAGTAACACAATAGACTTTGTTTTCTTTTCAATGTTAAACGCACACCTGTAAGAGAATTTGAAGAAACTAAATGTATCAAAGAACAATACAATACACTGCACTTATATCAGGCTTCACAACATATAATCCCCACACAAATTGCATTTTTGGTCTACATAATTGCTTAATTCAAGCACAACAACTATGCAACCAGCTTGTACAGAGAAGTTAAATTAAATTAAATTAACAGAGAATTTAAATTAACTTTAAATTTATAATTAACATTTAATTACAAACTAATAAAAAAAATTAAAATTAATTTAATTGAAATGCATCAACAAAATAATTGTACAGTAATATACTCAAAGAGTGACACACATACTAGAGGAGAGGAGAAGGGTAGTGGAGGTGGTGTTCGCTGTGATGGTGGAGATGTCACCTGAAGGAGGTGGTGCTGGTTATCTGTTGCTTGAAGGAGGAGGTTGGGAACTCGAATTAGGGCTCAAACAGAATGAAAGGGCGATACTAGTGGAGATTTCGCCTAAACGAGGTGGTGCTGGTAATTTGTCTCCTGAAGGAGGTGATGCTAGTGATGATAGGTGGATGGTTACTATGTGGAGATTTCGCTTAAAGGAGGTGGTACTGGTGATTTGTTGTTTGAAGGAGGAGGCTTGGAATTTGAATTAGGGCTCAGACAGAAGAATTGTGGGGAAGAAGGAAAATAAGAGAGAAGGAAAGAAGAGAAAAGGAAAGAAGATAATCGATTTTCGGATGCAAGCAAAAAACGCCAATACAAATAACGTTTTCATTGAAAATGTCAATTGGATTGACGTTTTTAGCTCTTTGTGATTGCCATTGTTCAAGGAGAAAAATGTCACTTGGTTTGACGTTTTTACACTAAAAAAGTTAGTCCAACTGACGTTTTAAGTCTAAACACGTCATTCCCACTAACGTTTTTAAAAGGGCATGGGTTTGAGAAATAATTTGAAACTACCCTTTTTTGGATATAAGTTTGAAAAAACACTTGGGTTAGGGTAAAAGCTCGACAAATTACACCAATATGAGGACCACTGGATTGCCAAGCCTTTTGAACCATTTAATGGGTTGCAAGTCTTTTGTTGAGCCTTACACTAGTGAAATAATAGTACTTTTATTTAAGGATCATTATTAAAGTATTGTTCTTTTAAAACTTTCACCAAAAGGGCATCAAGGTTATTTATCAATCGTCATGCCTGNTTGAGCCTTACACTAGTGAAATAATAGTACTTTTATTTAAGGATCATTATTAAAGTATTTTTCTTTTAAAACTTTCACCAAAAGGGCATCAAGGTTATTTATCAATCGTCATGCCTGTTTTTCCAATAAAGCTTTGTTAAAAATTTCCAATTCTCTAAATCCAAGACCACCTTTCAATTTCCTTTTTGTTAGCTTTCTCCATTGGTTCCAGTAAATTCCTTTTCCCCCATTACTTTTACTCCCTCAAAAACTCGCAACTCTTGTAGTAATTTCCTAGAAAAAACATACAGGAAATTTGAAATTTTTTATGGCATATGTTGGAAATATGAATTTAAAAGATAAAGTGAACGGCATGGTAAGGTATGGACTAAGACGCTCTCTTAAGATGATTTGTATTTTTTTATAGAAGAAACACAATGCAGAAGGTAGCAACATCATCACAGGATGCAACANATTTTTATGGCATATGTTGGAAATATAAATTTAAAAGATAAAGTGAACGGCATGGTAAGGTATGGACTAAGACGCTCTCTTAAGATGATTTGTGTTTTTTTATAGAAGAAACACAATGCAGAAGGTAGCAACATCATCACAGGATGCAACAGTCCAACGTAATTGACTGTTACTTAACTCAAATCTATACAATTGAATGAAGCAGAAGTTTCACATGACACCCTTCTATATTGCTCCAAAAACTAATGCAATAGAAAAGAATATAGAAGATATAGAAGTGTATCTGCCTATTCTGAAATATCTAAATTTATATACTGTAAAAATATGAATGTTGATATTCCGTAATTATTTCTGTATTGAAATATATATACTGTAATTATTTTTGTATTTAATTAGACAATAATTGTTAGAATAAAATAAAAAAAATGACTGCTGAAAAACTAGCCGTTAAACCCTTGGTATTCAGAAATTGAATTTTTAATAAGGAAGTTATTATGAAAAATAATAAAATAAAATAATAATAAGTACATTTGATATTAGTCCCACCCAACCCACATGTGAGACTCAAGGTTTCACTTAATTCAATTACAAGGTAGCACTAGTCGAGAATTGAAATGTCGTGTTGAAGTGTCTGAAACATTTTGGATATTCAACATACCGATACGAAACATAGGTTGAATTCCAAAATTCTTAAGTTTCGATCGAAACGTCACTGTGTCAAACCATTTTGGTCAAAACAGTTTTGTTTCGACAAAACAATAAATTGATTCGACTGCACTCCGAACCAAAGTCCTCCAAGCCAAAAAAAAAGAAAAAAGAGGGAAAGACTCAGAAATCTAAGATTATCCAAGCCAAAATCTCAGAATTCATGAGTGCACGAGTCCTCCAAGCCAAAAAAAAAAGGAAAAAAAACATTTTCTCAAAAATCACATGCACACAAGTCTAGGTCTTCCAAGCAAAAAAAAAAACAGAGAGAAGAAAGAGAGAAAGGCACAATCGGCTCACCCAGACGAAATCGAAGAGAGAAAGAGAGAAAGACACAGATACAAACTATACAACAAAAATTGAAGGAGAAGAGTTCAGTAGCTTACCTNAATTGAAGAGAGAAAGAGAGAACGACACAGATACAAACTATACAACAAAAATTGAAGGAGAAGAGTTCAGTAGCTTACCTCATTGGGTACAGATTTGAGCAGATCTAGCTTTCCTCAATGCAGATTTAGGGCTTAGCTCCTCTCTGTTGGGACTTAGGTCTTCATCGCCATGAGCCACAAGCCACGAGCCATGTATTTCTTCTTCTTCTTCTCTCCGTTTGTGTTTGTCGTTGAGACAAAGTCGCGACTGACTCTTGAGATCAGTCTTCTCACTTTTATTTATTTATTTATTTATTTTTGTTATAAGTATGATAAATTTCATTTAATACCCTACGACATTACAGCTTTTAATTTTAAGACACAATTTAAATTAATAAATTAGTACAATAATAACATGCTACAGGAAGCTTCTATGAAAAATATAGAGTCATCTACAAACAAAACGTGGGATATTTGAGGATTGTTTCTTGTGATCTTTACTCCCTTGATTATGTGGTCACTAATGGCCAAGTTTATAATATTGGTAAGACTTTCAGGTTACCATTATAAAAAGATAGGGGAATAAAGAATCCCCCTACGTTAGCCCCCTGGTAGGAGTGAATTCCACTCCTCTTTTCCTCATTTACTAGAAAATTATACTCCACAGTAAATACACATTGTATATTGTATAACCATCTTCACCCAGTGCTCTGAAAAGCCCATTTTAATTATGAGATCCTTCAAAAAATATCATTCTATTCTATCATAAGCCTTTGACATATCTAGTTTAAGTGTCATTTGGTACTTCTTAGTCTTCTTCCTTTGCCTCATGGAATGGAGTACCTCTTGAGCTGCAATAATATTTTCTTGAATTTGTCTATTTCCTACAAAGGCACTTTGATTTTGAGATATAATTTGGGGCATGATGGGTTTAGTCTATTTATCATCACCTTTGAGATAATTTTCCATACAAAATTACAACAACTGATGGGTCTATACTCACTAATCTTTTCTAGGAATGGGAATTTTGGGGTTAGCATAACATTAGTTTTATTCAAGGCTTTTAACATATAGACATTTGAGAAAAAGGCTTGTACTACAGTTACCACCTCCTCTTGTATTGTATTACTAGTAATTGTCTCTGCCTGAAGACACAGAGTAATAAAAAAATGGTCAAAATAAAAATATTTGTGTTCACACCCAAAATCAAATCATAAACATAGAGGAGAAAGAAAAAAATTTAAGTACCAGTTGTTGTGGGAATGAGTGGTGGTAATGTGGTGGTGGGAGACTATGATGGTTATGGTGGGTAACGAAGACCGTGGTGATGGTGGCAGTCGTGGGTGGCAACGGTGATTGTGGTGTTAGGTTTTGGGTGATGATGATTATAGTGACAGCCATGGGTGACGACAATGGGTGTGGCATGTGTGTGTGGTGGTGGACGACGGTGATAGTGATTGGCAGTGGTGGTGGTGGTGGGCAGTGACAATGGCGATGGTGGGTGCCAACGAGTGCTTCTAGGCGACAGTGTGATGGGTGATGACAAATGACGATGGTGATAGGGGTGAGTGATTAGTGGGTGGTGACAGTGGTGGATGATGACTAGTGGTGATGATTGGCGGTGGTAAGTGTGGTGGAGGTGGGTGACAGTGGTTGACGGCGATGGTGGGCGATGACAGGTGGTAGTGGGTGGCAGGGCAACAATGGTAATGGTGGTGATGACGGTGTTAGTGGGATGATGATGGTAGTGAAAATAAATATAAGAATGAGATAACGATGGTGAATCCGTGGTGGGTGGTGATGGTGGTGGCGATGGGGCAATAGGGGGTGGTGGAGTAGTTGTAGTGGTAGGGGTGGCGACGGTGGTGGTGGTGGGGTAACGACGACAACGGTGGTGGTGGTAGTGGTGACAATCGTGAGGTGGTAGGGGTAAGGATAATGGTGAAATAGTAGCGGTAGTGGTAGGGTAGCGACATCAGTGGTGGTGGTGGTGGTGGTGGTGATAGTTGTGGTGGGGGTGCTAGTAATGGGGATGATGGTGGTGTTGCGATGGGGGTGGTGGTTTTTTTGACAAAGGTGGTGGTGGTTATGATGATAGGGATGGTGATGGTGGTTGTAGCGATAGTGGTGATGGAGTGGTGGTGATGGGTCGATGGGGGTGGTGGTAGTGGTGATGGTGGTGGTGTGGTGACACTTGTGGTGGTGGCAGCGACGATGGCGGTGGTGGTGGTGGTGGTAGTGGCGATAATGGTGGTGGGGCAGTGGGGGTGAGGGTGGTGATGGTGAGGGTAGTTGTGGTTAAAGGGGTGTTGAGGGTGGTAATGGTGGTGGAGCAATGGGGGTGGTGGTGGTAATGGGGCAATTTCAAACATTACTTTTTTTTAAAGTACTCATAATAAGTTATAAGTTCTAAAAGTGCTTTTAAAAAGTAAACTAAACACCTTTAAAGTAAAATTTAAAGAGATCTCAATCGCGAAACGCAAAAGCCATTTTGTTTATCTTTTGAGATTTGAATTGTATTGTATTTTATTATATAAACTAGTTATTACTAGTGCCTGAAGACGCAGAGTAATAAAAAATAGTCAACAATAAACATATTTATATTCATACCCAAAATAAAATCTCAAACATAGAGGAGAGAGAATGAAATTTAAGCACCGGTTGTAGTAGGAGTGAGCGGTGGTGGGCAACAATGGTGGTGGTGGGTGATAGTGATAGTTGTAGTGGGTGACGATAGTCGTGGTGGTGGTGGCAGTTGTGGATGACAACAGTGAAGGTGGTGGTAGGTTTAGGATGACGATGATGATAGTGGTAGTCATGGATGATGGCGGTAGTGGTGGTGGGCGACAGTAATGGTGGCGGNATTGTAGTGGGAATGAGCGGTGGTGGGCAACAATGGTGGTGGTGGGTGATAGTGATAGTTGTAGTGGGTGACGATAGTCGTGGTGGTGGTGGCAGTTGTGGATGACAACAGTGAAGGTGGTGGTAGGTTTAGGATGACGATGATGATAGTGGTAGTCATGGATGATGGCGGTAGTGGTGGTGGGCGACAGTAATGGTGGCGGAGGGACGATGGTGGTGGTGGGTTATGGTGGTAAGTGGTGACGATAGTGGTTATGGGCGACAACGGATGCTTCTGAGCAACAGTGTGATGAGTGATAGCAAATGATGATAGTGATGGTGGTGGTAGGTGTGGTGGGGGTGAGTGACAGTGGGTGGTGATAGTGGTGGGCGATGATGAGTGGTAGTGATAGGTGGGTGACAATGACTAACGACGATTGTGGGCAACGACGGGTGGTGGTGGTGGGTAGTCGTGGACAATAATGGTGGTGGTGGGTGCTGACGGTGAGCGACTGTGGTAATAGTGGGATGATGGTGGTAGTGGTAATAAATATAAGAATGAGATGACGATAGTGGTGGGTGGTGACGATGGACGACTATGGTAGCAATCGATAGTGGGTGGCGAAAGTGGTGGTGGTGGGGGTAGAAGTGGGGTGGTGGTGAGGTAGTGGCAATGGTGGTGGGGGTGCTAGTTGTGGTGGTGGCAGTGGGGTGGCGACAGTAGTGATAATGGTAGGACAGTGGTGATGGTGCCGAGGGTGGTGATAGTGGTGATGGTGGTGGGGGTAGTGGTGAGGGTAGTAGTGATAAGGTGGCGGCAGTGGTGGTGGTGGGGTGTTGGAGGTGGTGGTGGTAGTGGTGATGGTGGGGGGCTGTAAACCTCGACACTCTTATCTTTATATAACAAGTAATTATTTTTGAAATGCCAATATAGATAATGAGGTATGCATAAATCCTATAGATTTCAAAAGTATGAATAAATACTAGGGAGGCAAATTAATGGTGAAATTTAATTTTTGGAGGTATTTAAGGTTCATAAGGGTAACTAAGTAAAAATATAAATTTTTTTAGGTCAAAATAATATTATCATTGAACCTGGGAGATCCGAAAAAAATTAGAATAGCCTTTTAGCACATATAGCGGTTCGAAGGAATAAAATAGTAATTTTCGTGTTTCGAATGTAAATTTATTTTANTCTCGACACTCTTATCTTTATATAACAAGTAATTATTTTTGAAATGCCAATATAGATAATGAGGTATGCATAAACCCTATAGATTTCAAAAGTATGAATAAATACTAGGGAGGCAAATTAATGGTGAAATTTAATTTTTGGAGGTATTTAAGGTTCATAAGGGTAACTAAGTAAAAATATAAATTTTTTTAGGTCAAAATAATATTATCATTGAACCTGGGAGATCCGAAAAAAATTAGAATAGCCTTTTAGCACATATAGCGGTTCGAAGGAATAAAATAGTAATTTTCGTGTTTCGAATGTAAATTTATTTTAGTTTTGAGATAACTCATAAAAATAAATATTTTTAGGTTAAAATAACATTAAAAATGAATCCGGAACGTCGAAAAACCTTAGAGTAGTCATATGTATTAAATTGGAGATTCTTAGTAGCAAAACCGTAATTTTGGAGAAAATCAAATCAGCCTATGAACAGTAAAAATCAGGGCTGCTGTGTTTAAAAACTCATTTTTATCCCATTTACTCCCATTCTTTTCATTCCACTCTCACCTCACACCTCTTGGAACCTTAGAGGAAGATTAAGGAAGGAAGAAAAGGGAAGAAGGAANAATTTATTTTAGTTTTGAGATAACTCATAAAAATAAATATTTTTAGGTTAAAATAACATTAAAAATGAATCCGGAACGTCGAAAAACCTTAGAGTAGTCATATGTATTAAATTGAAGATTCTTAGTAGCAAAACCGCAATTTTGGAGAAAATCAAATCAGCCTATGAACAGTAAAAATCGGGGCTGCTGTGTTTAAAAACTCATTTTTATCCCATTTACTCCCATTCTTTTCATTCCACTCTCACCTCACACCTCTTGGAACCTTAGAGGAAGATTAAGGAAGGAAGAAAAGGGAAGAAGGAAGTCACTAGAGCTTGGGTTCTTACTTGAAAATTTGATTCAAGTAGGAGTTTTCTTTCATTCTCTTACATTGAGGTTAGGGTTATACATATATGTTTTCTTTGACTCTACATCATATTAATATGTTATGAAATCATGGATTCTTGATATTTTACAAATGTTAGCATGTTTTAAACAATGGGATGGTTGGGTAACCATCAAAGTTCTTTTCTCATTTTCAAAACCCTAGATTTCAAGAGAAGTGGGTTTTTCTCTTGATTTCTCATTTATTCTTGATTTCAAAACTTTAGTGTTTTGTATTGAACAACACTATGGTATTTATAATAATCTCTTGTTAATTTTTTTTAAATTGTTCCATTGTGAAATAAATATGGATTTAGATGTGAAAAATTAGGGATTTATGGAATTGAGTGTGTTTGAGAAATTGTTAGTGATTGTATCTCATGGAGGTGTTTGTATGACTATGGGTGGCCATTGACTAAGTATCGTAGAGTGGGTAGATGTGTGTGGTTCTTACTCCATGTGGGTTTGAACTTTTCCTACCACTCGTAGTGGGGTTGGTGCCTTGCGAGGACCAAACCACTATTAGCTCACGGGTGCCGTGTCAGATGATTAATATACTATGCCTGAGTCAGATTCGTTATTGCCGGTGCATTGGTATGAGATAATGCANCTGTACCTAAAAGCATAGAATAATAAAAAAATGGTCAACAAAAAGTATATTTGTATTCCATCTAAAATCAAATTACAAATATAGATGAGAGATAAATGAATTTATGTATCAGTTGTAGTGGGAGTGAGAGGTGGTGGTAGGAGAGGTTGATGGTTGTGATAGGTGGCAATAACCGTGGTGGTGGTGGTGGCCGTGGATGGCAACAGTGATGATAGTAGTGGCAGCCATGAATGACGGCGGTGATGATGGTGGGTGTGAGTGTGGGTGGTGGTGGGCGACGGTAATGGTTGTTGTCAGTCGTGGTGGTGGGGCGACGACGATGGTGGGTTGTGGTAGTGGGCAATGACAATAGTGGTGATGGGCGACGACGGATGCTTCTGAGCGACNATGTGTGTGGGCCAGGATATTTTCTATGTGTTTATTCATGCGATTACCTTACATCAGACTTGAGATACATTGTGGTTATTGTTTATTTCATTATCTTTTGGATATGATTATCTTGGAAATTGTTGTGGGAATAATTACTCTTTGGAATGGTTATTTATGGTGGGATTGGCTTACTCTTCCACTTAATTATTGCTAATGTATAAAATTGAGATCTTTAAAAATGTCATGTTTTCTTTCAAAATTTACGTATGCTATTTGTGAAATGAGACCGACCATTTTCTACGTTTTTCAAACNTGAAAATGTCATGTTTTCTTTCAAAATTTATGTATGTTATTTGTGAAATGAGAACGACCATTTTCTACATTTTTCAAAACTTGTTAGAGTTTGGGAGGATTTTCCTACAGTGCGTAGTGCTCACCCCCTATCAATAATGTTTTTTTTTTAGATTTCGTGCTAGAGGAAGATCTCGACGTTGACGAGCCGGAAAATTTGGAGGTTCCACCAGAGGAGAACCTAGATCCCGAGGTGGACATCTAGAGCTATAGTTTATTTTTGTGCTAGACTAAGAAATTTATTTGCAATCATGTATAGTCTAGTATTTTGTTTATTCCGCTACTAAGTTTGAGTGTAAATCTTTTGGAATGTAAGTGTCATAGCTTGACCTATTCTTTTAGGATGATATGGTGGATATTACATGTGGTGAATGAAATTTTATTATTTGATGGGTAAATGGACCCAGGGTGGTCAATATTTATTCATATATGGACCCGGTGTGGTCAATGTAGTATAATTGCACAGGTTGTGTTTTGAGTAGAGCTCCCCGTACAAAAGAGACTCTGCCCGAATTTTGTTGGTGTTCGTGGCAAAATGGCAGCAGCGGTGATGGTAGTGGTGATGATGATGGTAGGGTGGTGGGTGTCGTGGCGACGACGACGACAGTGGTAGTGGTGATTATGGCAGGGTGGTGGTGGTGGGTTAGTTGTGGTGGTGGTAGTGGTGATGATGGTGGGGTAGTTGTGGTGAGGTGGTTTCAAATGAGGCGATTTTAAACACTATTTTTTTTAAAGTACCTATGAGAAGTTATTAGTTCTAAAAATACTTTTAAAAAGTCAACCACAAACACACTCTTAGGGGCTTATTTTTTCTATTAAATTTGGAGTTTTAATATTAACCATCGGATTAACTTTAAAGTAAATTTTAAAAAATCTTAGCCGTTAAAAACAAAAGTCATTCTGTTTATCTTTTGAGATTTGAAATGTATTGTACTTTATTATATAGACTAGTTATTGCCTGTACCTAAAAGCATAGAATAATAAAAAAATGGTCAACAAAAAGTATATTTGTATTCCATCTAATATCAAATTACAAATATAGAGGAGAGATAAATGAATTTATGTATCAGTTGTAGTGGGAGTGAGAGGTGGTGGTAGGAGAGGTTGATGGTTGTGATAGGTGACAATAACCGTGGTGGTGGTGGTGGCCGTGGATGGCAACAGTGATGATAGTAGTGGTAGCCATGAATGACGGCGGTGATGATGGTTGGTGTGAGTGTGGGTGGTGGTGGGCGACGGTAATGGTTGTTGTCAGTCGTGGTGGTGGGGCGACGACGATGGTGGGTTGTGGTAGTGGGCAATGACAATAGTGGTGATGGGCGACGACGGATGCTTCTGAGCGACAGTATGATGGGTGGTAGGGAATGACGAAGGTGATAGGTGTGGTAGGGGTGAGTGACAGTGGGTGACGGCAGTGGTGGGCAGTGAAGGGTGGTGGTGGTAGGTGTGGTGGGGGTGGGTGATGGTGGTTGTTGACGACGGGTGGTGGTGGGTGGCGACGATAGTCGTGAGATGATGGTGTTAGTGGTAATAAATATAAGAATGAAATGACGATAGTGGTGGGTGGTGGTGACGATAGTAGTGGTAGTGGTGATGGCCATGGGGCACTAGGGGTAGTGGTGGTAAGGGTGATGGTGGGACGACAACGGTGGTGGTAGGGTGGCGGCAATGGTTATGGTGGTGACATAGTAGTAGGGATGATGGTGGTGGGACGGTGGGGGTGAGGGTGGTGGTGGTGGTGGAGTGACAATAGTAGGGATGAAGGTGACGGGGAGGTGACGGTGGTGGTGGTGGTGGGGTGGAGATAATGGTGGTGGTGGGACAGTGGTTGTTGTTGTGGCAGAGGTGGTGGTGGTGGTGGTGGGGGTGAGACGGTTCCAAATACTATTTTTTTTATTTAAAGTAGTTATAAGAAGTTATAAGTCCTTCAAATACTTTTAAAAAATCATCTCAAACACACCCTTACGGGCCTATTTTCCTATTAAATTTGGGATGTTAATATTAGCCGTCAGATTAATTTTAAAATAAAATTTAAAGAGATCTTAATTGCGAAAAGTAAAAGTCATTTTATTTATCTTTTGAGATTTAAATTATATTATACTTTATTATATAAATGTGCCAGTAATTTTGGAAAAACATATCTAGGAGTCCATCAGGTCCAGAAACTTTAAGTCCAAAAGTAGTAGCTTTGATTTCCTCTAGATCAGGTGCCCTTACCAAACCCATATTCATATTCTCAGTGACAGCTGTTGAGAAATTCTATAGTGTTCTATTATAATCCCTTACAGCCTCTGATGAAAACAGGCTAGTAAACGTTGTTGTACAACACTGTAAATCTGCTCTTGCTCATTAACCCCTTCATCTTCTGCTACCTTCATACCTTCAGCATGACCAACCTATTTCTTTGTCTCCTTTGAATTGTAGTAGCATGAAAGAACTGTGTACTTATCCTCCCATTGTAACCACTTAAGTCTTGATCTCAGCCCCCAATACTTCTCTTCCTTTCTCCAAAGATTTTCACTTTCCTTTTCAGTACTTTTCTGCTTGAGAGAAAACTTACTTTGGTACATTTTGAATGTCTACCAGCATTCTTTTGAGGCTTTCTATTTGTTTCTTATTGTTCTTGAAATGCTTAGTACTCCACTGAGCCAAATCTCTACTGCATTTTTCAAGTTTCTTTTTCCAGCTTAAACTGCCTTGATCCTACAATTTGCAGATTCCAACTATGCTTTAATACCTCTTCATTTGCGCAATATGCCTCAAACCTAAAATAATTTCTAGGCTTTATATTTTCAGGCTCCATANGGTGGTGGTGGTGGTGGTGGGGGTGAGACGGTTCCAAATACTATTTTTTTTATTTAAAGTAGTTATAAGAAGTTATAAGTCCTTCAAATACTTTTAAAAAATCATCTCAAACACACCCTTACGGGCCTATTTTCCTATTAAATTTGGGATGTTAATATTAGCCGTCAGATTAATTTTAAAATAAAATTTAAAGAGATCTTAATTGCGAAAAGTAAAAGTCATTTTATTTATCTTTTGAGATTTAAATTATATTATACTTTATTATATAAATGTGCCAGTAATTTTGGAAAAACATATCTAGGAGTCCATCAGGTCCAGAAACTTTAAGTCCAAAAGTAGTAGCTTTGATTTCCTCTAGATCAGGTGCCCTTACCAAACCCATATTCATATTCTCAGTGACAGCTGTTGAGAAATTCTATAGTGTTCTATTATAATCCCTTACAGCCTCTGATGAAAACAGGCTAGTAAACGTTGTTGTACAACACTGTAAATCTGCTCTTGCTCATTAACCCCTTCATCTTCTGCTACCTTCATACCTTCAGCATGACCAACCTATTTCTTTGTCTCCTTTGAATTGTAGTAGCATGAAAGAACTGTTTACTTATCCTCCCATTGTAACCACTTAAGTCTTGATCTCAGCCCCCAATACTTCTCTTCCTTTCTCCAAAGATTTTCACTTTCCTTTTCAGTACTTTTCTGCTTGAGAGAAAACTTACTTTGGTACATTTTGAATGTCTACCAGCATTCTTTTGAGGCTTTCTATTTGTTTCTTATTGTTCTTGAAATGCTTAGTACTCCACTGAGCCAAATCTCTACTGCATTTTTCAAGTTTCTTTTTCCAGCTTAAACTGCCTTGATCCTACAATTTGCAGATTCCAACTATGCTTTAATACCTCTTCATTTGCGCAATATGCCTCAAACCTAAAATAATTTCTAGGCTTTATATTTTCAGGCTCCATATCTACCTCCAAAGGGGAGTGGTCTGATCCTATGGCTGGTGGTACAATCACAACGGCATTTTGAAAATTCAACCTCCAACATGTGCTTGCTAGTGCTCTATCTAGCCTTTCTCTGACATTAGCATTTCCCTGTTATTATTTCATGTAAACTTGCCCCCTTTGGTTTCCAAATCCACAAGACTACATTGATCAGTCATTGCTCTGAAGTTCTTGATCTTTCTATCTGCTCTCTCCTTCAAGCCATCTTTCTCTGATGGTGCTACAATATCATTGAAGTCCCCTACAAGAAGCCAAGGGATATCAATGTTTCTTCTAGTTTAATTTAGATTGAAATTCTTAGTATTATGCTTTCATTCAATATCGCTTAATAATATTTTATCCACAATAAATTTAAATAGTATTCAAGGATCTCTCACCTTTATTGTGTGAGTGATCAACTATTAAATGAAAACTGAATAAAATCATAATGGAGATAATTTGAATCGGTTTATTTGTATTAAGCATGGGAGGTGATTTATTATTGTATTAAGCATGACATCAATTTCATAAAAAGAAAAAGAAAAATATCATTAGATCCTATCTTTTAAGGATTGTTTGTGTGACAAGTTTAGAATATCGAGTTTAATATGATATCAAAAAGTGAGATGGNAGATTTATTATTGTATTAAGCATAATATCAATTTCATAAAAAGAAAAAGAAAAATATCATTAGATCCTATCTTTTAAGGATTGNTGATTTATTATTGTATTAAGCATGACATCAATTTCATAAAAAGAAAAAGAAAAATATCATTAGATCCTATCTTTTAAGGATTGTTTGTGTGACAAGTTTAGAATATCGAGTTTAATATGATATCAAAAAGTGAGATGGGGCCTCCCCGTGCCTCAACGTCAAGCAATGTCCCTCAAATACGTAAATAAAGTTACAACGCACACGCTGAATCACCATATACGAAAGGCTCTAAAACAAGCTGAGTAACGCACCTCTCTCTCTCTCTCTCTCTCTCCTCTCTTTTTTGAAGAATTGAATCGAAGCAACAATAAATACTGAATCACTTAGGTGGGCAGAGAGAGAGAGGTCTTAGAGAGAAATGGTGACGGTGAGCCACGATAAAGAGAACAAGGCAGGGATGNCGTCAAGCAATGTCCCTCAAATACGTAAATAAAGTTACAACGCACACGCTGAATCACCGTATACGAAAGGCTCTAAAACAAGCTGAGTAACGCACCTCTCTCTCTCTCTCTCTCTCTCACTCCTCTCTTTTTTGAAGAATTGAATCGAAGCAACAATAAATACTGAATCACTTAGGTGGGCAGAGAGAGAAAGGTCTTAGAGAGAAATGGTGACGGTGAGCCACGATAAAGAGAACAAGGCAGGGATGTTCTTCATGGCCACTCTGGTTATGTGGGGTGTTTCTGTTTTCTTCGAAATATTATTCAATAAACGGATTGAGCTGGTATCAATTCTAGCTGGGTTTTGTTTCTATCAATTTTCCAACTGGGTCATCCGGAATTGGGTATCTCGTGACCCACTCTTCGTCAACACTTGTGTCTCCTTGCTCCATTCCTCTATTACCTCTACTTCAGGTTCCAAAATTGATGTTCTCTCGCTTTCTATACATATGTATTTGCATATATCTCCTGCGTGGTCATTAGTTTTTAGCTTTTCCTGAATTGGGTACCTTTTTATTTTTATTTTTTTGTTTCTTGAATAACTTTGAATATTTCTGCTGTTTTTGTTTTCTTAGGTTGATACTTGTTCAATCAGTTATTAATTGCCCTTTTTCTCTTTCCCTAATGTCATGTGGATTTGAGAATGTTATTCTGTTGTTTATTGGTGGTTTGCTAATGTTATGTATCTACCCAAGGATAAACGTTTTTTTTCCCTATTTTATACATAGGCTTTTATGTTGACAGTGACGGATGTATTGCATAAAAAGGGAAAGGCTAGGGTTGGTTTTGAGGTGCTTAATCGGAAAGTAGTCTTTGTAGTGATGTAGTGTGGACGAAATGTGCAAAGTGGGAAAGACAGGGATATAAACGCAAATTACATCAAGATTGTTTAGTTCAAAGCCCATATCACAACGCATTTCCGATTACTAAATTCTTTTATATCAATGGAAAGTGTAAGGAATTTATGTAATATTGGGTTTTAAGACATTAATCTAGGAACTTTCAATCCCCATGATAGTTCTGTTGCTGCTGCTACCATTTCTGAACTCACTTTCTTATTTAGTTTCGATAGACTGTGTGTGGTAGCTCTTGGCTGTGGTGGCTTATGTTGAGACTGTTGCTCAGTTCCATTTCTCTAGAATCCCTCGATGATTCTTCACTCTTTTATTTCTTTTAGTTCAGTACTTAGTCCACTGTGAACATCCCCATCTTTTTGAAAATGCTAAAATCAGCCTTAAATCAACAAGGCCCATATCTCTTCAGTGTTTACTAGTCTGTCATTCAAGTGGTCGTGCTATTCTTCATTGCATAATGCCACACAAAGTGCAGAGTTATAGTTAAACTACTTGCAATCATACAGAAGCTCCTCATTCACTTTTCTCAGCCAGAAGATTTTAAAGGAGCTTCTCTGATAGTAAAGTGGGCTTTTCCAATCTTGGAAGTGGATGGGAAGCCTTATGGGATGATTTCCATGATACTTTTTAAGTTACTGGTGGTTTGGTGTGATTGTGCCACTATGGATTGCCGGGACATGAGGAAAATTTATGTGGAGATACAGAAACGAAAGCCCTAAAGATGAAGTTCAATTTATTGCGAGAAAGGGCTCTAATAGCACAAGTGAGAAGCAGGGCAAAGCCAAGAATATCTATGAGAGGGGGCAAAATATAGCTAATACAAAAAAAAATCTAGTCGAAATTGATACAAAAAAACTAGTTCAAGAATGACAAAAAAGTAAGAATCAAGACAAAATTATTGTGAAATAGTATATTTAATTTTTATTTAGCTGAAACAAAATCCTAACAAAAAGATACAAAATAATTTTTTTAGTACATTTTAACCTAATTATATATTTCAATAAAATATAAAAAATTTTAAAATCTCTAAAATTTTGTATATGAATTAAATGTAAATTAATTTTTCACTAATTTTTTATCAATGCGCACAATCACAATTTCGTAGTAAAATTATTTTTTTATTTAGTTGTAAAATTTAGTTGAGATCATTATCGATCTTAAAGAGAATTTCCATATTCGAAATGGCTTAAAATATTTTTGGGTTACAACTTTTTGTCTTGTGTATACAATCGTATTTTATTAGGTTATAGACTACTATTACTAAAAAAATGGTAAATGAAAACTAAAAATTATTCTTAAAAAGTAACGAATATTGTTAGATAAAGATAAATATTGTTTTTTCGTCAATATACAAATAGATCAGGATAGTTACATCTGATTGACTCAATTCAAAACTAACATATTTATTTTAGAAAACTAGTGGACCACTAATTTATTGAAAAAAAAAGGACTAAAACCATTATTGAAATTTTCAAAAATTTAAGGGGCAAATATAATATATAAAATAATTTTATGGGTCATCATATAAGGTGATCCAAAAGTGAGAGGGGCAAGTGCCCACCTTGGTCCCCATGTGGCTCCGCCCATGGTGAGAAGTAAGAGCGATGGGAGCCCCCATTTTTGTAGTGAAAGCTAGTAACACTTGAGACATGATGAAATAATAACATAAACATAGATATGAAAGGGTTGAGCACTTGAGTGTAGTACAACCATAGTTATTAATATCGTACAATATACAATATGTTTCTTATGATACATCATGATACGCAAGAAAAATAACACGTATCGTTTTTGCACTGCGTTGTATGATACAAGAGACCATCTAGTACAATAGAGACCGTCTAGTACGATACAAGATACGATACGATAATCGTCTTATACGCGTAGATAGTTTTTTTTTTTGGTTTTTGGCACTGAAATGATGTCGTTTCATGTGGAATGTTATTTTTTTTAGCCCTAGCCAATGAAACGACACCATTTCACCAACTAGGGCTTAAAAGAATAGAGCCCTTCTTCAATTCTTCTAATCGAAGAAGACCATAAACAGCTGGCCCCTCTAGATCTGTGAAGCAACAGAAGCCCCTTTCTAATCCATCTTAAAGTAAAAGCCCATTCGAAGTTTGAATTAGGGGTATTTGCATTTCGATATTATTGAAATATATTGAAAACTTGAACAGTTGGTGGAATATTAAAATGCTATATTATGAGTTTATGACTTTTTTTCCAAAGGTATATATGTTTTATTAATAATTTTTTTAGAATTATGCATATTTTACGATATATGATACACTATTTTTGAAAAACGATACGCCTTAGGATACATGATTTGACAACCATGAGTGCAACTTAAGAAACATGTTGTTTGCTTAAGACTGCTTTGAGTTTTTTTGTGCGGAATTGTTTTGAGAGTTAAGTTCAAAACAGACTAAGAGTGATTTGAAGTGAATGATTTACATCCGGATAAAAGGAAGAGAACAGTAGATGCATTGGAATCTGCATTTCTTCCCAGGTTCAATGGATGGAGGAATCACATATGCTCCTGGGATTGCATTTGGAAGTAGTGTTTGTCCTCTGTTATTTTGTTCCACATGTTTTATAATCAGGTTTATAATGTTCAAGAGGTTCCTGCTACTTGAGGCTTGTGAAGTATCAAATGTACGCAGTCTTATTCTCGCGTGATTGTCAATCAAAGGGATGTGTGGGGTGTGTACTTGTTGGGGGGAGGGAAGGCGAGGAAGGTTGTGTCGAGATTATATAATATCGTATTATACCAAAATGTTAATCTTCTCTTTTCAAGTCTTTATCAGCAAACTATTTTAACTGGTGTTGTGGTTCTGTCTATCCCTTTTAGGCGTCATGTTCACAACGCGATGCTTGAACAACTTCAGCATGTCATTCAATATTGTAAATCTAAACTTCTTCAGACTCTATAATAGCAGGAACTTCTTGCACTGGACTCTCATTTATTTGTCATATTGTACTTGCAGTAGTAAATAGTTTAAAACTTGTGACAGCTTTAAGACATTGATGTGTTATTTCCATATTTCTTTTCCTTTCTTATTTCTTTGTCCCTTTTATCTTGTTATCCTTACTAACTTGGTCTAATTGATGTGCAGTGGTATTCATTTTGGTGAATCAGGGGATGACAAATGGTATAAATGAGATGTTTGAGCACTCGCAGTTGGTTGAGGCTACTTGGCCATGGGCATACCAAGCTTTGTGCTTTTCATCTGGTTACTTTGCATATGATCAATTGGATATGTTGCTTTATGGATTATACAGTGGTTGGGTCCCTTCCATCCTAGTGCATCATCTAATACTGCTTGTTTGCTTTACTCTTGCACTATACCGAAAAGTCACAATCAACTACCTTATTCTCACTCTCATTTGTGAGGTATGTGCCAGTGTCTCTCCTGTAGTTAATTCCCATGTCTCTGTGATTGTTTTTTCTTCTAACCATCCTTTTTGTTGTTTTTTATAAGGGTGCTGGTGTGTCTGGTTTACACATAAAACGTCAGTTGATAAAAACAACAAAAAGGATGGTTAGAAGGAAGAACAATCACAGAGACATGGGAATTAACTTTCTTAACACTTTACTTTCTTAACACTCCCTCTGAGGTAGAATAGGGATGTTTATCAAAGCCAGCATCTTACATGCATTTGAAGTTTGAGGCTTTAGCGAAGACATCTTGTATCAAAATTGACAACCAACCTCAATATACTTTGTCAGCTCTTGAAGCACTAGGTTGGAGACTACTAATATTTAGAAACATCAAGTAATGTTGTCCACTGTGCTGGATTTTTAACAATATTACTAGTTCTTACACAAGATAATCTTGTAGGCTAGTTTGAGTTGAAAACCAAAAGTTCCAATTTTGATGACATCAACCAGAGCAACTTGAACACCCCACGTGTCATTCACTGGTATCTAATCTCTGCATTGGACATGAAACACTTTTGTGATGAGAACTATTCCATATCGGAATTACGTAGACCGAAGGTTAGCTTACATGCTTGAGGGGCTAGTCCACTCATTACTTATTGGTTTGGGGTTGGATGCTCTAATATGGTATTAGAGTTGGGTTTGGATGGTTGGTGGGACCCTTCTCTCACCCAGTTGAATTCCATGGTTTGTTTAGTTTCAGTTCTGGTCCAATTAATTTTTTTGTTTCACTTCGGTTTGTCAGTCTACATGCGAGTTGGAATGACATATGAGGGAGGGTGTGAAGAGAGCCATCCATTTCATAAAAATAAAATAGACCTAAGGTTGGTTTACATACTTGAAAGACCACTCAACTTATTGTCAATTGGTTTTGAGTTACATACTCTAACAAAATTTTAAGTAGATTTGTGATAGGTTGCTAAAGTAGTTCAATCAGCATATGAGACTCTAGTTTCATGTAATCATGCCTTGAAAACGACATACCTCTGCTAGGAGTTGACTTACAACTGTTGGATAATTCTGTGGACTGCCTGGTGTAAACTAAAATCACCTGAAACGGCTTACCACCAGGGTTCAAGGTAGCATTATTGGTCATTATATTAGAGGGCTCTAAGAAGACTTGAGCACAGCGCTATTGTTAGAACAGCTTTCGTCGAGTCTCTGCACCTATCCTTTTGATTTTCGCTTTGTTTTCGGAAAATAGGATTTGGCTCAAGATTGCCCATTGTTATTAATTCCAGGGTTTCTCTAAATTTGAAAGTTATCACTTAATAGGTTCTCATTTAAGAAGCACGGATACTCGGCAGGAGGTCAACGTGACTGTGTCCGACACGGGTCCGCAAGGATACGCATAGGACACAGAAGGACACGTGTTCGACAGTTCTAAAGGTGTCCTGAACAGTAACCAGAGATTTTTTGATGCCGAACACGGCTCGGATACATAAGAATATAGGGGGATACGGGGATAAGGGGCTGAAAATAATGGGAAAAAAAGAAAAAAAAAAAAAGGGAGCTTTTGACAATTTGTCAAATCTACTTTGACCGAGAGTAGAGAAGAAGAGGCAAAGGGACATACCGGATCTGCTTAGATAATCTACCTTCAACGATCAGCCTTCAAGGATTTGCATCAACGATTTGCCTTCAAGGATATGCTTCAATGATCGGATTTGTCGCCTTCTTCTTCCTCTCTCCTCCTGCTTCAACCCTAGGACTCTTTTTCTTTTTTTTTTCTTCTCTCTCTCTCTGTCTCTAGTCTCGATTGAACAGAGATGATACTAGCATAAAAAAAAAAAGAACAGACACGTTATTTTTTTTATATATATTTTTTTTTTTGGTATAATTCATTTATTAGTTGTCACCCACGGTTCGCCACATTCAAATTAGTCCATTGTCCAATTCTAACATATTGGTCGACTATCCAATTTAATATTAGCCTATTGTTCAATTATAAAATATTAACCAACTACTCAACGATTTTTAGGTCTTATTATTAATGTGATTTATATAAAAAATATATAATATTATTTTAATTAGTCATATCCTTGCCGTATCCGTGTCCTACATTTTGGAACTTTGTCGTATTCCCATGTCCGTATCTTATCGGATACGACACCCGTGTCCGTATACGTGCTTCCTAGATTTCCATACTAAGGCTCAATCCAATTAAGTGCGTAGAACTGAATCCTTTGTAGAACTGAATTCTTCTTTCTGGATATTCTAGTAAACAGTGCTTTAAAGCATAAGCCCTAAACTCCAATAATGATGAATATGAAGGAAGCCCCACTGATATTTGATTATCATGTATTTATCATGCCATTTAGTATTTAGAGCCTGTTATCGGACTTAAACTTGGTGTTGGACCATGTAATTTCAGCTATTTTATCAAAACCCTTGAATTTCATATTATTGAAAACCGAAAAGTTCAAGCTTGTTCCTGGAGAAAATTTTGTTTCAATGGATATAATCTTTTAATTGATGCCTCTGGTTGAGATTGAGACATGCTGCATCATGAAGTCCCTTCTGCAGTGCCATAAAAAGGCCTATATGATTATTTCGGTAATGAAGCCTTGTGATATGAGATGAAGGTAGATGCACTGCAGCCAAATGAAAATGACCAACTGCTAGAGCAACCAAGAATGAATGTAGGCTAGAGGAACCAAGAATGAACCTCCCCATGTCTATAGCTCCCAAGCCTGGCTGACGGTGGGCCTTTGAGCCTGTGGGTACAAGTCCCACAGGATTTTCTTGTGAAGCAACTAGGGATAAGTTTCCGCATAATGAGTTCAAAGAAAGATGTTGTTAGGGAAATTTTTTTAGTTAAATTAATTGTTATGATCTGACCCATGGCTTAGGCTGTCGCACCAGCTGCTTGACTACTGGATTTTGTTTTCATAACAACCAAATTTAATTTTCCTCCCCCACCCAAAAAAAATTTAAAAAGAAGCATATTGTCTGCATAATATGCACTAATTGTTGAAATTGAAAACCAGGATATCGGTATACTCTTGCCACTATTCGACCCTAAAACTTAACTCTTGTGATTCACAGCTGCATTCAATCTTTCTGCATGTGAGAAAAGTGCGACGGATGGCTGGTGTTCGTGATGCCAGGAGCAAAATTGTGAAGGCGGAATGGGTTCTTAATTGGGTGACCTTTGTTTTAGCTAGGTTCACTTCTCATATTCTCATCATGATCAAGCTTATCCAAGATGCTTCCAAGTTCGGGAAGGGTGTAGAGCTCCCACTTGCTCTGTTTGGAATGGCAGGAATGAACTTGCTTAATGCTTTTCTTGGCATTGATCTTTTTCGTGCTTATAGAAGAGAGAAAAATCCTCAGAAAAATCATCATAATCATCACCAATGACAGCCAGGTTCTGAAATCGTTCCTCTTGCTTTTCAGAATTTTGTTGCTTGTTCCTTGATTTTAGACAGTCAGCCATGAATGTATTTCCAATGCAAAAGGAATCAAATATGTAACATATGTTTGTTGCATATACAAGAAAAATATAGTTGTTTTATATTATTTTAGAATACTGAACAGAAAACAAAACCTTGTAACATGAATTCTGTTCGTGGCCTAATGGAAGAGATTTTTTTCGCCCCATAGGATTAGTATAATCTGGTGACCTTTCATTTTGTTTAGTGCCTGGGTGGGCTGATTTAGAACTATTCTAATGATTACAATGAGATTATGGGACCTTACGGTGTGTTTCTATTATGATGTCTTGTAGTTTGTTCTAATTCACACTTAGATTCGATGGAAAATCCTTTGGATTTTAACTGGAATTTGGGTAACCCAGTTTTAGAATATAATACACTTAGGAGACTATCTTATTTAATATGTGTTTCTTTCGTGGGTGTAGGCTTCCAAGTCAGACCCTTCCTGTCCTTTCCTGATTGTAAGACTGGGGAACAAGATAAGCAAGTCCACTCAAACAAACATCGGCTACAAGAACAAGGAAACCCTATCTTTTCTAATCCGCTTGCTGTCTCAGTTCGGCTATAAGTCTTTTGTTTTGAGTGTTGTGTACTAAAACGATACAAAGCCCGGCCTTCGATCGAAAGCTGCTAAAGAGAATCAGCCACATAGAATATAGAAAAAGAATTGGATAGAGCCTGCTTTAGTACATTGCTTACGGCTTTGGAGACATTATATATTGGGTGGAAAGTTTGAAATCCACACAGATAATGTTGCAATGAGCTACACATTCTTTTATTTCATTATGTTGTATGTTTGTGACCAGATGCATAACAGTTTTCAAGCAAATTAAAAGATGAATTAACTTGTCATGAATTAGTGTCATAAAAGTTGCAAAAGTGTCTTAATATCTCAAGTTTCTCATGGATCCTTAGGTTTCTGATGCCATGCCTTTTGGTACACTATTTGGCTACTGGCTTCATAGCGTTCACATGTGTTGTCTCCCTTAATGAAGATGAAGACATGTATTGAAGTTCATTGCGGCTGTACCAAGTGCACAACACTCCCATATATAGTACCATCTCTGAGAGAGGTAAGTCCTAGATGGCTTATCCCCATTTTGGAGAGGCGAATTCCTGGACTTAAACCATTATGTATTGCTTTTGGTTAATGAGTATTTATCATTGCTTTAGATCCAACGAAGTTTCTAACATGCACACAAAATGAAAATTGCTTATTGGGTTGTCAAGTATGCCCTTCGTGATGAGGACAATTTTGATGGCCATGCTTGAAAGTAACCCGGAGGAAAGCCTTCCCCTTTAGAGACCAATTTCAAGATCCAAAATGTACAAATAGTTCTATCCTCGATAGAAATGAAACTTCTTTATGCATTCATTANATGATGAGGACAATTTTGATGGCCATGCTTGAAAGTAACCCGGAGGAAAGCCTTCCCCTTTAGAGACCAATTTCAAGATCTAAAATGTACAAATAGTTCTATCCTCGATAGAAATGAAACTTCTTTATGCATTCATTATGTTGAAATCTGATCAAATTTTTGATTAAATACTGAAAAACTCAAAATTATCCATTTCACTGATTCTTTTATAACGTTAGACTTTTGGTAAAAGAATGTTTTTTATTCTTTATATTGTGATTAGTTGTGGTTTTCTTTTTCTAATCTATGTTAGCAGTTGTTGGTCTCTTTTATTTTGCTTCATGTATGTACTTTAACTAGTTATAGGATCACGAAACACATATGGGGTGGTGGCGCAGTTGGCTAGCGCGTAGGTCTCATAGCTTCTGTGTTATCCTGAGGTCGAGAGTTCGAGCCTCTCTCACCCCAGTGGTTGATTAATTTTTTGACGTTACCTTCTGCTACTATCTAGCATCAAGCCCTGCAGCATTGCATGTTGAAAGAAACTATTCCAGAGGTTTGCAAATGGGGTAGAGACAAAATCTTTCCGGAAAGTAAAAATTTTATTTTGAAAAAAAAAAATTATTATATTATTGTGTACAAAATACTTGATCTAAGAAATAAAATACTCTTACAAATCTCGAGAGTAGGTAATTTTGTCTCACATTATGAAGAAAATATTGAGTATAACAGTTACATCATGTCAGTAATGTCACTTAGTATAATCATGTATAAGAAAAAGAACAAGCAAACAAGTGGACAAGTAAGTCTTACAAAATTTAATAACCACTATTTCTGTAATATATATTCATCTCCATGTAACATTACTCAAAAAAAAAAAAAAAAAAGGTATACTTTATTTATTTTTTAATCTTTGTATTAAACGGTTATACTATGTGACATTGTTGACGTAGTGCAATTATGATATTGAATGTTTACTGGACTTTATGAGAGGATAAATTAAAACAATTGCCTATTCAAAAATAATACAATACGGGAAATCACACTTTGCACGCTAAAAAATTTAAGAATTTTTATTGTATATCTTTAAAGATTAATTTTTTTTATATTGTACCCTCAATGTATTATAAATATTACAATATGACCATTCTATTAAATTTTTTGCTTATTTTGTTAAAAGTCACCTCATTGACGTTGACAAAATAAATAACGAAAACTAACAAAATGGTCACATTGTAATAATTTTAATTCTTTGAGGGTATAATATAAAAAAAAAATCTTTGAGGATGTAATGTGTTATCTTTAAGGGTACAATGTAAATTTTTTTAAATCTTTTGAGGTGTAAAATATAATTCGCTTTAATACTAAGCAAAGTAGTAACAATGAATTATTCACATTCTGAGAGCATAAGTAAACAGAGTAAGAAAATTTTTCTGCCTAAATACTGGCTTACTCTTTGATCTTTGTTGTTGACGTGGGGTATGACACACTATCATGTCCTTTAGAAGGTCAATCTCCTCCCCTCCCCCTAATAAGAAGCTTTTGACCCATTCCATGTACTTTTAAAAAAAAAAGTCTCAAATAAAAATGATTTTGAAAGTAATTCTTAAATACAGGCACTTTTTTAAAATGTTAAACGAATTGACATTTTTAGGATAAAAACGTCAAATGGATTGACGTCGTTAGCAGTCTATTTGACGTTTTTTAACTCAATATTATAGTTTAGCCCTCCTATTTAGCTCACCACTAAAAACAACATTTGATTTGACATTTTTTATAAAAACGTCATTCGATTTAACGTCTTTATAAGAGACGTCAAACGAAATGACGCATTGGATTCCTCCTATTACACCAACAAAAGAGCAAGCCAGATCAAGCCCACCAACAAAAAAATCAAGCCATACCAACAAAAAATCAAGCCACTCAACTTATAAAGGACATATGTAATAAATAAAATAATACATATATAATAATCAAACTAATTAATTATTTTATGTTGTACCACCTCCACATAAAATAATGTTAAATGTTTATTTAATAAATAAAAAAATTAATAAATTTTTTTTTATATTTTAAAAATGCATAAATATCTTTTTGTCCTACCGACATTTTTTTTCCTAATAATACCTAAAATATTTTGCTCCCTCTTTTTTTTGAGAGGATGAGTAATTAAATTTTTATTTATTAAAAATTTAATTACATTCANAAAAAAAAAAAAAAAAAAGTCCTGTATATGCCTCCCCATTTTTTTAAATATTGAGAGACACCCACAAGATATGAAAATAGAATGAATGAACACCAAGGGAATGCTCTGTTTGGGCATCACGTGGTAGGATTGAAATGAATTAGTCTAATAATAACTAAATATCTTGTTTAGATCGTGTNACATATCAAACTTCACCGACAAGACCAAGCGCACCAAATATGTAATGCTTGAATAAATTAATCTATGTTTGGATAATTATCATAATTGCCCTTAAATTTTATCTTGAGTTTTAANGTCACAGGTGTCGATCTTCTACTCTTTGGAATTGTAACTAATACCTTAAAAATTATAACTTGATCTTAAATCATTGTAAATTTGGTANATCCTTAGTGATAGGTTTTGTGTCTTTTTTTCTGAGTAAAATGTTAAATGTTTTTTTTTAAATAATTAATTAATAAATAAATTTTTATATTTTAAAAATACATAAATTTTGTTTATGTTANATTTGGTACGATATATTTTCTGTTACCGTAGTCTTTCTCTATCTCTATACATTTATCTAATGTCATTGTGCACCTTACCCATTGAGACGTTGGGGTTGTGTCCTTAGGCTAGCAATTCAACGTGTCAACAGTTTCAAATTTAAAAGTTTACAAGAATCAAATTTGAAAGGAATAGGGTACATCTCGCANAATAATTTAAAAATACATAAACTTCTTTTATCCTACTGACATTTTTCTCCCTAACAATAATACCTAAAAAAATTTTGCTCCCTCTCTTTGTGAGAGGATGAGTTTATTTTTATTTAATTAAAAATTGAATTACATTCAATAAATAAAANTCTTAGGGTCGGATGATTAGGTATGTCTAACAGAGCAAGTAAATTAATCCAATCTATTTAATCACTTCCAGTACTAAGTTAGCATAACAAAAGCCAATTATCGTGCCTACTCCATAACATACCTCTCTCTCTCTCTCTCTCTCTCAAAAACAAATANCTAAATTTAAGGTCTCATACAAACTGTAAGTGTTACACCCAATAATTTCTCCTCTAGAAGTATACGTTCTGANGACAGGAAATGATGTGGCTGGAGGGCAGAGCCGAGCCCAACTCCCATTTTCATTATGGTCAAAAGCTCAACAACGTGGGATGGGTCAAAAGCTCCAATATATTATGGACAAAGTGCATTTGGATCCATACAGTGCTACTGCAGAGCATGACATTACAATGACAGTAGCTTCAGNAAGAACGTATAAATGTAAAAATAAGATGTCAGCAACGTGGTTGATATTCAAAACAACATAAAGGATTATCGAGTACACATAAACATGATNCAGAGCATGACATTACAATGACAGTAGCTTCAGTTGGGTGTTCGAATGCATCAAAGTTTCACTGTCTTCAACCAATCAAAGATCTAGCAAATCAAACCCAATTGAACTTTATAGCTCATAAGCCATTTCAGTTCACCCAAATTAAATCATTCATAAAAAGCTTTGAACCCNAAAATCAGAAAGCTCAGGATCAGAAACAAGTAACGGACAAAAGGAACACACAATGCCTTGCAGAAAATGCAGCTCTCGGAATTTTCATTTTGCCAAGGGATATCGAGGCAAGACTTAGTGGGATGGGAGTTGGGCTCGGCTCTGCCCTCCAGCCCATCTCATCCCAACCCATTGGGGGCATCAAGTTCAATTATAATTCCAAACCATGATTCAAACTAAAGTTTTTTTAAAAAAAAAAAAAANGAGTTTTAATTTAATCCTTAGTGATAGGTTTTGTGTCTTTTTTTCTGAGTAAAATGTTAAATGTTTTTTTTTAAATAATTAATTAATAAATAAATTTTTATATTTTAAAAATACATAAATTTTGTTTATGTTATTTATTTAAAAATTTAATTACATTCAATAAATAAATTTTAATAATTTAAAAATACATAAACTTCTTTTATCCTACTGACATTTTTCTCCCTAACAATAATACCTAAAAAAATTTTGCTCCCTCTCTTTGTGAGAGGATGAGTTTATTTTTATTTAATTAAAAATTGAATTACATTCAATAAATAAATTTTGATAATTAAAAAATACTTATATTTTTTAGCATATCAAACTTTAAAAATTAAAAACATATACATATAACTAAATTTAAGGTCTCATACAAACTGTAAGTGTTACACCCAATAATTTCTCCTCTAGAAGTATACGTTCTGAAAAAATATAAGTTATTAAGAACGTATAAATGTAAAAATAAGATGTCAGCAACGTGGTTGATATTCAAAACAACATAAAGGATTATCGAGTACACATAAACATGATGGGATAAAAGTGTCAGACGTATCATCGTCCAAATCAGAAAAATCAGAAAGCTCAGGATCAGAAACAAGTAACGGACAAAAGGAACACACAATGCCTTGCAGAAAATGCAGCTCTCGGAATTTTCATTTTGCCAAGGGATATCGAGGCAAGACTTAGTGGGATGGGAGTTGGGCTCGGCTCTGCCCTCCAGCCCATCTCATCCCAACCCATTGGGGGCATCAAGTTCAATTATAATTCCAAACCATGATTCAAACTAAAGTTTTTAAAAAAAAAAAAAAAAAAGTCCTGTATATGCCTCCCCATTTTTTTAAATATTGAGAGACACCCACAAGATATGAAAATAGAATGAATGAACACCAAGGGAATGCTCTGTTTGGGCATCACATGGTAGGATTGAAATGAATTAGTCTAATAATAACTAAATATCTTGTTTAGATCGTGTCACAGGTGTCGATCTTCTACTCTTTGGAATTGTAACTAATACCTTAAAAATTATAACTTGATCTTAAATCATTGTAAATTTGGTACGATATATTTTCTGTTACCGTAGTCTTTCTCTATCTCTATACATTTATCTAATGTCATTGTGCACCTTACCCATTGAGACGTTGGGGTTGTGTCCTTAGACTAGCAATTCAACGTGTCAACAGTTTCAAATTTAAAAGTTTACAAGAATCAAATTTGAAAGGAATAGGGTACATCTCGCATGCTTTAAAAATATCCACAACCACATTCTAAACACTAGAATGAGTAGCTACGAAAGCTCGATAAGACTTGTTGATCTTAGGGTCGGATGATTAGGTATGTCTAACAGAGCAAGTAAATTAATCCAATCTATTTAATCACTTCCAGTACTAAGTTAGCATAACAAAAGCCAATTATCGTGCCTACTCCATAACATACCTCTCTCTCTCTCTCTCTCTCTCAAAAACAAATAAATTCCTTTGACAACCTGGAAATTGTAAAAAAATAGAAAAAACACCCATACTCCATTTATGTGATTTTGTCTCGAACCTTATAACTTTATAATAGTCAAAGAGATTGTGACCACCAGGCTACTGCTTGTTGTGCTGCAATTAAATTCACAACCTGACAGGAAAAGATGTGGCTGGAGGGCAGAGCCGAGCCCAACTCCCATTTTCATTATGGTCAAAAGCTCAACAACGTGGGATGGGTCAAAAGCTCCAATATATTATGGACAAAGTGCATTTGGATCCATACAGTGCTACTGCAGAGCATGACATTACAATGACAGTAGCTTCAGTTGGGTGTTTGAATGCATCAAAGTTTCACTGTCTTCAACCAATCAAAGATCTAGCAAATCAAACCCAATTGAACTTTATAGCTCATAAGCCATTTCAGTTCACCCAAATTAAATCATCCATAAAAAGCTTTGAACCCAAACAACAAATAAACTAAATCAATAACAGATACTTCTCAAATAAAACCATAGAATCATAATAAAAATGAGGTCATCAAATTATAGCAGAATTATCAATCAAATCCAAAAAAAGTCCCTTAATACCCATCTCTGATTGTTCACCAAAATTACCAAGAAAACTCAAACTACGTCCAATGACATATGAAATCAAGTAGAATAGAAAAAAATGGAAAACAAAGCATACCCTTTAACCTCCTTAGAACCTCAGCTTGGGGAAAAACCACCTTTTCTACTCATAGGACTGAAGAACGTCGCCTGGTGGTACTTGGATTTGGGGCTTCGATGGTGGGTGTTGCTGGATGGTATAGGGTGGTGCTACGGTGGTGTAGGGTGGTGCTGCAAAAGTGGGAGTGTAGCGGTGGTGTAGGGTGGTGATGGGTGTGCTGCGATGGTGGGTGGTGGTCGCTGGAGGTGCACCTGAAGGAGGTTAGGGGTGGTGGCTGCTGGGTCGCCTAATTGAAGCTAGGGCAAAGAATTTGGAGAAAGAAAGTGATGGAGAATGAAAGAAGAGGGAAACGGGGAACCGGATTCAAGTTAAAAAACGTCAATATGTTTGACGTTTACTATAAAGACGTCAAACCGAATGACGTTTTTAGTGGTGGGCTAAGTTATAGTATTGGGTTAAAAAACGTCAAATGGACTGACGTTTTAGGATAAAGACGTTCGTCCATTTGACGTCTTTATCCTAAAAACGTCAATTCGTTTGACGTTTTTAAGAACTGCCTGTATTTGGGAATTACTTTAAAAATCACCCTTATTTGGGACTTTTTTTAAAAGTCCATGGGATAGGTCAAAAGCTCCCCTAATAAGCATCACACAAATTTGACTCCTTCAGATCTGGTTCCTCAAGATGATCCACCTTATAATCATTCAGCTCATCCAATACAACTCAAACTCTTAGATAGACATCTCTAGTCCAGTAGATAGACATCTCTAGTTCAGTAGATAGACATCTCCAGTCCAATAGATAGACATTTATCATTCAAACTTTGTGTACATCTTACTTTGTGTATTTCTTCTCAGTTTTGAATTATGTACATGTATTCCTACATAAAAGTGAATGGAAGTATGGATTGGTCATTGAGTACCAAATCCTTATAGACATTTTGACATACACTTTCATGGTGTCAGAGTTGTACGTTCATGCTTGTTCTTCGATGCTTCGACCCTTTCTCCTATGGCTTTGTCGTTTGAGATCACTTCTGCACCAGTTTTTGTTGCTCTAAACATTGGCCAACTAATTTCAGTTAAGCTGGATGGTGACAATTACCTTCAATGGTTGTCCCAATTTGTTCCAGTACAGAAATAAAATGATCTTATAGGCTTCGTGGATGGTTCTGAGCCGTATCCAGATCAACTTCTTCCTCCAGCGGCTGGAAAAACCATTAGCGATGCTAACCCCATCTATTTGTTATGGTATAAGAAAGATCAATTTGTTCTTTCTTGGATCAATGCTACATTGTCCACTGTTTGTGGCCTTGTGACAGCAAAAAAGGCTTGGGACTCACTCTCAGCACAGTTGCTTCACAAGCTCGTTCTCGGACCAACCTCCTTCAACGCCAACTTCGTAGTCTGCATCAGAAGAACCGGTATTTAGCCTCCGCGAAAGGCTTAGTCGATCAAGTTGTTGACGAAAATGACATTTTCTCTACACTTTTGATTGCACTAAACTCCACTTTCATTCCATTTCAAAATTCCATCAACATTGCCACTTGCGATCACAACTTGTCTTTTATGGACTTCCAGGTTGAACTTCTCTCATTTAAAATATTCCTAGAATCTCACCAACGTTCAGTGACTCCAGAAAATTTGTTTGCTTTGGCTGCTGGCCAAAACCAGAATCACTACCAGGGGAATTCAAAGACCAAAAATGTCTCCAAAAATACTTCTAATCAAAGCTCTCCTAGTCAATTACCACAACCACATCCTGGTACAAGTCGTCTAGCCGTAGGTGACTCACCAAACCGAGAAGCATGTCAAATTTATGGCAAACTCAGTCACAAAGTGCTGGATTGTTTTCATCGCTTTGATTATTCGTATCACGGCCAACATCCTCCTCACCAATTGGCAACAATGGTTAATCGGACAAATTCGGCTCTAACGGCCAAAGGTCATTGTGCTGCCAGTAATTATCCTTGGTATGCTGATAGTGGGGCAAATCAGCACATCATTGTCCATCTTGAACAACTCTCCCTTCCGCACTCGTACACCGGTAACCAACGCTTTGCTGTTGGTAACAACACTTAATAATTCTAATTCGTCACCCCTTCTAATCTTGCATGTTTTCCATTGTCCTAATGCTTTTTCTAATTTTCTCTCCATTAATCAGTTTTGTGTTGAGAATCAGTGTTCTTTTCTCCTTACTGGTTCTCATTCCTATGTTCATGACTTGCAAATGAGTAATAAATCCCATAGAATCAATAGATTCATGGTAAAATCCCTCGATGATATATTTTATTACAATTTTTGGCTGATAGAGGGATCAAATGGTATAGTTCATTTGTTGGTAGCTTGGAGGATTAAAAGCATGACTCTTGCTTTCCAATTGGCTGTTTTTGCATTAATTGCTACTTCATCAATCTTATTGATTAGTGTACCCGTTGTATTTGCTTCTCCTGATGGTTGGTCTAGTAACAAAAATGTTGTATTTTCTGGTACATCATTATGGATTGGATTAGTCTTTCTGGTGGGTATCCTTAATTCTCTCATCTCTTGAACCTATTCGTCCCAGATCCAAAATAGAAATGACCCCCCCCGAATTCTTCTCGGTTGTGAGACACATTCAAATTCAATATAAGTCCCCAAAATGCAAATAAAGACAACAAAAAAATTAGAGGGGGGTCAAACTTCTTGTTCTTGAATTGAATGAAAAAAAAAAAAGANTTTATTCACGTATATTAGAATGGGATGTAAGACAAGGTATGTGTACATCTGTTTACTTTCATATACCATATACGGTATAGGATATATAGGAAAAATACGGTATTAACATTAACCAATTTTCAATCGTGGATACATACGTAGTCTTAACATATTGATACGACTGCCATTATTCGTATCAAACCAATAGCGATTCATACAAGCTAAATCTTCTAATCGATAATTCGGCCAAAGAAAGAACTTTAATTGAATTAATTCATTTTTATCACTATCAAGATGTTTACTTTCATCCAAAAATGGACTCCAGTTTTTTACGTTGTTCTCGTTACAAAATACCGGATTTCTATTCACACCATTTCTATTCGTTGAACTGAAACAAATTAAAATTCTCAATTCTCTACGACGTCTAGATGATAAAATATTTTCAGGAACAAGTAAATTCGAATGATTTTTATCTCTATTTCCAGTCATTCTTTGATGTTTTGAAATAGATTCATCAATATTCTTCTTATCAACATATCCTCGTTCTCAATATTTGTGATTAATTTGGCGTTTACTCTTATGAACCAATGAAATACCTATGGTTTGATACATAATAAATTGTCCATCATTTTTTACAAACAGACGAACTGATTCGATAATCAATATCCCTTTTTTCATCAATTTTGTAGGAAGTAAATTCTTCTAAATCAGCATTATATTCAGACTCATTTCTCTTCTTTGAATAGAGAATATAGTAATTTTTCTTGGGTTTCTCAGTCTAAGCAGGAGACAATATACCTTAATATTATTGATCATTTTTTGATTCAAAGCATCTTCCCATCTCAATTGAAAAAACAAATATCGTTTCAGGAAGAAATTTAGTTCTACTTCAGTGTTGCTCTTGTATTATTTTTTCGTTTTACGTTTTTTCATGTCTAATCGCGTATAATCTTCTTCAATATCTTTGAGTTTCATTCTTGTGAACGTACTCCCCAGGCGGGATACTTAACGCGTTAGCTACAGCATTGCATAGGTCGATACGCACAACGCCTAATATCCATCGTTTACGGGTAGGACTACTGGGGTATCTAATCCCATTCGCTCCCCTACCTTTCGTCTCTCAGTGTCAGTGTCGGCCCAGCAAAATGCTTTCGCCATTGGTGTTCTTTCTGATCTCTACGCATTTCACCGCTCCACCGGAAATTCCCTTTGCCCTTACCATACTCCAACTTGGTAGTTTCCACCGCCTGTCCAGGGTTGAGCCCTGGCATTTGACGGCGGACTTAAAAAGCCACCTACAGACGCTTTACACCCCAAATGATATCAGAGGGATTTGGAGTCATTATGGAAATTCCATTTTCTCTACGATTAATATCTTCCCTAGAAGGGAAAGAGATAAAATAATAAATGTCATATATAGTTGGTCATATAATTATGGTTACATAGATGCTTTTTATGCAAGATCCATAACTGGGGGAATAAGGGGATTGGTTGAATTGAATCTTTTTTGATAGACGAGTAGTTGATGGAATTACAAATGAGGGAAGCTCCAATAGAAAAATATTGGAAGGGAAAAATACTTCGAAGATGAACCTATTCCCATGCAATAGTCAGGAATTCTCAGCTGTGAATATACTTGGCGATCTATCTATTCATATATATACATATATGTATCATTCAGCATGGGCATATTACTCCAAGGCAAGAGTGAAGGAGGCATGTACCCCATTCGCCTGAGGAAACCAGTTTCTCAGAAAACACAATAATTTCACTGCTTTCTTCGACGTCAAAGCTCCAGTCCAAATGTGGCACTCCTGACTAGGATATCCTTCACACCTTATTGTTTCTCATTTAATTAAGCATCATAGTTTACCACTTAGCAGTTCATTGAATGAAGTCGGCTTATGTGAACCTTGCCAATTAGGCAAGGCAAAGCAACAATCTTTTTTGGCGTCGCCAAGAATTTCTTCTTGTCCTCTTGAACTTATTCATTCAAATGTTTGGTATTTGTTCAACAAAGTCGATTGGTGGTTGTTTATATTATGTTATATTTATTGATATTGATGACTTCAAGATTTACATGGATCTACCCATTACAATCCAAATCAGATGTATTCTCGTGTTTTATAAAATGTAATCTCTAGGTTGAAAATCAATTTTCCATGCATATTCAAACAATTCCAAACGAACAATGGGGTTGAATTTATCCTAAATCAATTTAAAACATTTTGGCAAATAATGGTATTATTCTTTGCTTGAGTTGTCCGTACACTTCCCAACAAAATGGCTTTGCTGAACGGAAGCACAAACATATAATGGAAATAGGATTATCACTCCTTGCTTAGTCAAACCTATAAATGATGTTTTGGGTTGATGTCTTTCTGACTTCAGCTGATCTCACAAATAGGCTACCACCTCTGGTGTTGAACAATAATTCTCCCTTTTCCAAATTACTTGGCAAAATTCCAGACTATTCCCTTTTACGGACCTTTGGGTCTGCTTGTTATCCTTTTTTACCTCCATACAACTCAACAAACCTCGTGATTTGAAGCAAGTAATGCATTTTCCTTGGTTACAGTTCCTCACACAAAGGATACCGATGTTATGATCCACCCAAAAAGTCTACATTTCTCGAAATGTTGTGTTTGATGAGGAATTGTTTCCAGTGGTTGTGGGTAAGTCTCATCTTTCTCATTCTTCTAATTCAACTGAAACAAATGTTTCAATTGCTTCACCCGTTGCTCCTTCTCACTCCTCGCTCTATCCTCCACCCCCTTCACCAGTAGACCACGCATCTGCTGCACCTTCATCTCCTTCTCCACCCTTATCTAGCCTCACTGACACAATTCTTTTAGTATCTCCATCTGCACTGTTAGACAATAATCCCACTCCCCTATCTTTCTCTTGCCAATCTCGATCCTTCTTCATCACATATTGTCACTCATTCCCAAACTAGTACTCTGAAACCCAAATCCTTTCTCGATTATCATGTTTATTATTTTATCAAATATTCTCTTCGTACCTTACATATTGTTTCTCTATCCTCTAAGCCAACATGTTACTTGTTGTACCCAATAAATTCAGGACACGTGTCTACACCATAAAAGGACAAGTGACAACAATTATTAGTTGACATGAAAATAGAGCCTGGCAGCGTCCAGCTAGATTGGTATAAATAACAGTGCCATGTGTGACGCCCCAAGGTTTGACACCCCAGTTGTGACGCTCTTGGGCATGACACCCAGGTTCAATACCCCTATGCATGACACCCATGAGTGAAACCCCAAGGCGCGACACCCCATTTGCAGTGCCCCTTAGGCACGATGCCCTCAGGCACAACATTGTAGCAGGACGAAGTACATCCCCATCACATTGAAAGTGGCAAAATAGACCCTTCACCAAGGGTGGACAAAAGTAGAATTGCCAAAGTATGNGTGCAGTGCCCCTTAGGCACGATGCCCTCAGGCACAACATTGTAGCAGGACGAAGTACATCCCCATCACATTGGAAGTGGCAAAATAGACCCTTCACCAAGGGTGGACAAAAGTAGAATTGCCAAAGTATGGGGGCAACCTCGACAAGACTCGTCTCCCCCACTACGGGAGTGATATCCTCAACCTAGTGGACATCATTGCTCGACTAGCCCACTGGACTAAGAGGAGGTGTCCCCATGTAGGGATAGGGGAATATAGCCCTCCTCAAGGGAGAACAGAGCAACATGGGCAGATGAGCACAGTTATCAACCTCAGCCTAGGACAAAGTCTCGAAGGTTTAGTCTGCTTGAGTAGGTGTCCAAATGTATGGCTCATTGTCCACTGGGATGTACTTGACTAGGATCCGGAGGGACTCCTAAGGTAATTGAGGTTATTAGTCCGAATCAACATATAGGATAATGGGACATGTGATTTTGTAGCTGAATGACTGAAATTATGTGGGTTTCCTCTATCAGGCACCTTGAAAAAGGTTTGGAGCAAGGGACTAGAGAGGGAAAGAAAGACCTCGGGTAGGAATGCACCGGGGGCATCATGGACATGTCCCTCTTGAGGTCATGGCCCCGCGATGAACAGTTATGGTCATGGACTTGGGAGCCCGCTCTCACCTTAGCTATCGCACCTTCCTTGGAGCCACGTCCAGGATGGGTTTAGGGAACATCACATTTGCCTAGTTAATGTTAGGACACGTGGCTCGCGATTAATGACCACTAGTATCATCGCAGTTGAGATAGTTGTGATAGCCTCTTTTAACTTCCCACCTACCTTTACTAGGCTATGCGAGTCTACTCAAATGCTCTCAGAGGCAGTGTTTTAAAACCTAACTCGGCCCAGCAGGTTAACCCGATAAGTCGGAGCCTGAACCGAGTCGGTTTAGTTATTGGATCATTAGAGCAAAGGAACCAGAAAAAACTTGCTGAACCGGTCGATTTTGTAAAAAAATCTATGAACCGAACGGTTTAAAACAAATCGAACGAGTTGCTTCAAATGCTATAAAAAGAGGTTCTAGGCATTTTTGCCCAAATTCATTCATCTTTGCCTCTACTTATCCTCATCTCCAATGAGTCGACTGGTCACTCCACCCCACCCCACTCTCTCTCTCTCTCTCTCACTCACTCACTCACAGACACACATAGAGCACAATAGCACGTCACTCAATCGAAGATTCAAAGTGCCTAGATTCTTCAATTCAAATTCTTCAACTTAGCTCTTCAACTCAAATTCTTCTACCCTGTTCTTCAACTCACAGGCTCAAAGCACTACAGCAGATATTCGGCTCTTCAGGTATTGCGTTTCTCTCTCTCTCTCTCTCCACACATTCAATTTCTTCTTTAAGAATTAGGGTTTTACTTTCTACTTTGATAAGATCAATGATCTCTAAGAACTCTTTAATTTTTCGATTGAAATTTGTGTATCACTTGTTTTTTGCAGGTATGGCTTCATGTTTGGCCGAGAATCTGCTTCTGCTCGAAAACCCGTTCCTCTTTATTCTTCAATTGATAACTTCCTTGCTTCTCTCTACTTGCTAGTCTGCTTATGCATTAAGCATCCTATTTTGGACAGTTATGTTTCTCTTGTATTATATTGCAGAATTAATTAATTTCTATTTGTATAAATTTTGGCCTATTTCAATTAATTGTGGTATGGTAAAAATAATTAATTGTGGACTTTAATTAATTGTGGGTTGTTGGTTTTGATGTTTAACTTTACAAGTTGTATATGAAATTGAATGTATTGGATACATGTTTGATGATTTTTGGGAATTTTTATTTGATCTAATATTCATTAAACATTTATTTTCATAATTATTATAATTTTTTAGCCTATTTATAATTATTTTTTTATTTTTTTATTATATGACCAATTCGACCAACGATTTAATAGTTGAACCAGAAATTCATTGACCCGGTCCCTTATTCGGGTTGATGTCCGGGTCTGGTTTTAAAACTATGCTCAGAGGTGGTTCAATCCTCCTTCAAGATAGCTGGTTGGATGGACAAGATAAAATGAGGAATTGTTGCAGTCGTTGAGGAGGTCCCGAAGGGGGGGAAATGTCCAAAGAAACAAGGGAGAGCCTCCAAGCCCGATGAGCCACCTCCATATCCTTATGGTATTAAGGAATACGACAGATTCTCAAGGAATGGATCAAGAATGATGATGTTGAGCTACCACCAATGGAAAAGGAGCCAACTAGAGAAGAAAAAAAAAACTCGACCTTCTGTGAGTTTCATCGCCACACCAAACACAACCTCAAGGAATACTGTATCGAATATTTCAAAAGCACTTAAAGAGTGGAGACTTGGTACTAACGGGCGCCGGGGGCAATGTCCACGATCGGCCCCTCATAGACCACGAAGAAGGTAAGGAGGTGCACATGGTGTCATTCTATGACGAAATCAAGGATATAGTGGAAGGCAACTTTGAAGAATGGCTTGAAATCTAGTTAAATTGAGAGACCCTAGAAGTTTGTCATGACACGCCAGAGAATGACCCCTGCGCGGGTTCATTCTTTTTGAATGAAAAAGTTAAGTACAAGAATTTCTTTAATCAATTAGGACTTATTGATTGTACCAAATTGAAAGCTATCAAGGCCATCATGGACTTGTGCGGTGAGGGGCCCTCAGGCCTCAAGAAGTGCATGGCCACCAAAGGCTCGGTGTCCTGTAGTATCAAGGAAAGGTTTAATGCCATCACCTTCATGGAGGGGGATCGCCAAGTATCTTGGGAGCCCAGTCGCCCCCTCTACGTCACTAGCAAGATTAATGGGGTACAATTGAAAAGGACTTTTTAGACAATGGGGCCTCAGTGAATGTGATGTCTTTGTCCACATATGACCAGCTTGAGCTTCGTGAGTCAAGTTTCGTCAGAAAAATGACTATTATCACCTAGTTTTCCAGTAACAAGAGAAGGACTCTCGGGTATGTCTCCATGGGGAAGTTGTAACGCCCCAAATACCCCCTCGGACGGCATTACATTCTAAAACCTTTCACAATCATGAGAGCACTAAATAAATCCATAAATAAGAAATTTTTATCCATCAACCATTGATATTTTAACAAAATTCGGGCAGAGTCTCCTTTGTACGGGGAGCTCTACCACAAAATCCAACCTGTGCAATTCTACTATAATGACCACACCGGGTCCAATTAACTACTATATAATCAATCCATCAAATTTACATGTTAACCCAAAAAAATATGCCCACAATGGCATGTACATTCCCAAAGAATTAAACTATGATAAGCAGCGGAATTTCAAAAGATAACTAGACTTTACAATCTTTCAAAAAAACATAGCCTAGTCTAGAACAAAATAGAAGGGCCGCTCTAGGCGTCCACCTCGGGATCTACGCTCCCGTCGATCGGAGTCTCCCAAAGAACGGGCTCCTCGACTCCTGGCTCCTCCTCAAGGATATAGTCTGAAAAATGTTAACAGTAGGGGATGAGCACTAGGCTCTGTAGCAAAATCTTCCCAACTCCAACAAGGTTTATAAAATACAAAACGGGTCGGTCACATTTCATAAATAACATATATGAATTTGAAGTAAAACGGGACATTTTAAATAGATCTCAAGTTTAAGCCATACAGTAGTTAAGGAGAGAAATAAATTAAGTTTAACCATAGCAAACCATTTCCAACATTAAGTCAATTAGGAGGGGCTCCCTCCGATGCATCGTCCCATACCAATGCACCGGCCAAGCCATTCCAGCCAATCATCACATTTATGTTGGTTCATCCCCGTACCATGTATGTTGATTGTTTCTCATGAATCTACCCAACGATTATACCTAGTCCACCCATTTATAATCACAATCACAAGTACTTAGGGAAGGGGCGTCTACCATCCCAATGGCAGTGACGAGTCCCTCCCCAGGAATGGTATACCAACCCTAGTTCGAACTCCAGGCGTACGATAGTGGTCGCATTACCAAATGACAACTCACTACAAGTGCAAGAAACCATCCCCCCCCCCACTGGGTTCAACTGACATTTACACTCTACGGCATATCTCGTAGGTAATCCAAGTCCCTCCCAACCACCATACAATGAGTAAACCAACATATTCTCAATCAATTCACATTTTACCAATTAATCGCAAAATACCCAAATTTCACAAGTAAAGCGTCATAGCAAGATGGAATTAAAATGAGCAAAAGATCAATATAAAGATCATTTTCGTTGAACAATATCGAACACTAAATTTATAAAGTGAGAACCAAGGCAATATATGGAGAAAACTCAATTTTTCTTAAAACCAAGTTTGGAAGATGAAAAAGAGAAATTTAATGGTTACCAAACCATCCCATTATTCAAACATAGCATTTATTACAAGGAGAATTAAGAATCATACAAATCATATCAAATAAATATGGATGGGAGTGGAAAACATATGTATATACATAAACCCTAGCCTCAATGTAAGAAATTAGGAAGAAATCCCCTACCTCTTGGTTGTAGCTTCAATCTAAGACCCAAGATTCAAAATCTTCCTATTCTCCTTCCTTTTCCTCTTAATTTCGTCCTCCTAGGGTTTCTAGAGATTTGGGTGTGAGTGGTTGAGGAATAGAAGCAAAAGAAATGGGTGGAGAAGAGAAAACTTGAGAAATTCGGTTTTGATCTTTATGAGGTGGGAATCTCTCTTGACCTTGGTGTTTTTCTCTCCCTTTTCTCTTCTCTTAGGGCTCTAAGGTATTTAGAGTGGAAGGGAAATGAAGAATGGGAGAAATAGGGCTTGGAATGGGTGTTTTAAAACCCAAAAATCCCGACTTTTACTGTTCATCGTCTGTTTTGGGGGTTTTCCAGACTTACTGTTTTCCTTATTTTTGATCATGATAAACTTTGAATCTGAAAAAGTGCAAAACATGAAAGTTGTAGATCTAGATGTCTTCTGCATTGTGTCAAAATTTCAGCTCAATCGGACCATTGTAGCAAGAGTTATGACGATTCTACGACAACTGGTCCGGAGTAGGCAATGTACCCGGAGCAGCGCCCCAGCGCCCATTTGGGCGCCCCTTTTCACTTCCAATCCTTCCAACTTTAATCCTAACTTATCCTACATACTTTTCTACATCGACCTAATTAGTTCAAGTTCTTTTATGATTTATTTTGTACATTTTCATACCGAAACTAATCTTTTAACTACTCTTTCCTTGAGTTATACTATTTTATCATTTCAAATGAAATAATTACTGAACACCTATGTCTTTTATTATCTTTTATTTTTTTATTTTTTTTTAAACGCATGTGGGGTATTACAGAAGTTGAGGGTACCCACGACCTTCCACATGATTGATGCTCTTACGACTTATCATGCGCTCCTTGGGCGCAGTTGGATGAATGATCTAGGGGCGGTCCCTTCTACATACCACCCAGTGCATGAAGATGATTTGCAATAGAAAGGAAGTGATGATACTCGTATCGAGAACGCTTTTAGCAGCAATGAGGCACACCCGGTGGAGGAAGCACTACACGATGAAGTGGCTGATATGACGAGGCCGCTGGTTTGTGACAGCGACTCTTGTTGTCATTCTCTATTCTTTCCTGAGAAGAGGTCCAACTAGAAGTCTATGTGACTCCTTAAAGGGTTAGTGTGAAAGAAAGGCTCAGAGAACGAGCTCGAGGAAAAAGGCAAGTTGAAGAGTTTTCACGAGAAGAGGCTCCAAAGAGATGTATTCATCGTGTCCTACCTGACAGGTAAGTCACTTACCAGTTATGATGGTGTGGGAGGACCACTCGCAAGGTCGGGAGGGTGATTCCCCAAGATGAGGTGCAGAAAGTAGAGGCCAACATCACCATGACGCCCACTAATGCGACCCATGCGCCAGAATGAATGAAGGATTGCCCTAAGCCACAAGAGCAAGAGCTCAAGGAAGTAAACCTCGCCCTATCTAGGGAATCACCGCAACCAGTCTTCATCTTCAAGGGGCTATCCTCAGAAAAGAGGCAGGTGTTCATGGCACTGCTAATACAAAATGCTGATGTTTTTGCATGGAGAAATGAGGAGATGCTCGAATTGGACCAAAGCTTGGTCTATCACAAGCTGAACATCTGCCTCTCAAACAAGCCTCTCAAACAGCACCACCGAGGTGATGATAAAAATCAAGGAATAGCTGAAAAAGCTATTGCAGGTTATCTTCATCAAGACTATCCAACACCTTGTGTCGTTGTCAAACGCAGTTCCCGACAAGAAAAAGAATGGTGCCATCAGGATATGTGCAAATTTCTGGGACTTGAACAAGGTGTGTCTGAAAGACGAGTTCCCGTAGCACAAATGTCAACATTATCATCGACATTACCTTGGAGCATGACATGATGTCTTTCATGGAAGGGTTTTTGAGGTACAATCAAATCTTAGATGGCTAAGGCGGATGTGAAAAAAAAAAATTTTGGATCCCCTTCGTCAACTTCTACACAGTAATGTCTTTTGGGCTGAAAAACGCAAGTGCGACCAATCAACATGCTATGGTCACGATTTTCTATGATATGATGCACAATATTATCGAACATTATGTCGATGATCTTGTTGTAAAATCGCGTAAGGAGAAGGACCATATGATAGACTTGCAAAAAGTATTCGAAAGGTGCCTACTCATGAACCCCTTAAAATGTGTCTTTGGGATAACAACTAAGAAATTTCTTGACTTCTTGGTACATCAACATGGCATAGATTTAGATGCGGGAAAGATAAAGGCTATCTAGAACATGCATAAGCCAAGGAACCAGAAGCAGTTGAATAGTTTCCTCGAGAAGGTGTCCTACCTACGACGATTCATTTCAACAATTCCAAGTTGACCATGTCGTTCACCCCTCTACTAAAGGAAACGACATCGTTTAGCCGGAATATGGAGCAACAACAAGCTCTCGACACAATCAAAAGGGCTCTTGGCTCCGCCCAAACTATGGTCATGCCACGAGAATGCCAACCCTTGTTATTATACCTTACCTCCATTAGAAAGACTATCAGAGGATTACTAGCACAAGAGGTGGAAGGTCTAGAAAGGCTCATCTATTACTTCAGTTTTATTATAAAAGATGCAAAAATGAGATTCCCTAAGGTTGAAAGGCATTGTCCGACTTTGTTATTCACGACATAGAAGTTGTGACACTACTTTCTCATTCACGATGTCAAGATGGTGACCAAGTGCAACCCTCTCAAGTATCTATTGATGCGCCCCCACCCTAACAAGAAGGGTGGCGCGATGGCTCCTCACTTTATTGGAACTCGACATCAAGTGTGTAGCGTCAAAAGCGATAAAAAACCAGGCATTGGCTGACTTATTGGCCTACTTCCCAGATAATGAGTATGAACTGCTCAAGGAAGAGTAGCCAAAAGGAGAATCAGAGTAGGGGCTTCCAGCAGCCACGACAACCTCAAAGGCTGCGGGACCTTCCACAATTATGGAACCTAAATCCATCGTGAAAATACTTACCACAACGGACGGTATACCCCCGTTCAAGTGGCACTTAGCGTTTGATGGCTTATCAACCCTAAGTGGGGGGGAGCAAGAATAGTGCTGATTAGACCTGAAAATGAGGAAAAAATAATTTTGTCATACAAATTGGATTTTCGATGCGCCAACAATGATGCAGAATATGAAGTACGAGTTCTAGGGTTACTCGCGACACGAAAGTTAGGCATACGAAACATCAAAATTAGAGAAGGCTCAAAACTTATCATTAAGCAAGCAACTGGTTAATATAGTGTGAAGAAGCCAGCACATGCCAAGTACAAGGTATTAGTACAAAGGCTGCTAGACAAATTTGAGGAGGCCACCATTGAGNAGCAAGAATAGTGCTGATTAGACCTGAAAATGAGGAAAAAATAATTTTGTCATACAAATTGGATTTTCGATGCACCAACAATGATGCAGAATATGAAGTACGAGTTCTAGGGTTACTCGCGACACGAAAGTTAGGCATACGAAACATCAAAATTAGAGAAGGCTCAAAACTTATCATTAAGCAAGCAACTGGTTAATATAGTGTGAAGAAGCCAGCACATGCCAAGTACAAGGTATTAGTACAAAGGCTGCTAGACAAATTTGAGGAGGCCACCATTGAGCACGCCCTACGAATAGAGAATAGGTTTCCCAACGGGCTGGCTACTTTGGCATCAATAGGAGTAGAAGTAAGTAAAGATGGAATAGGAGAAATAGAAGAAGATACCTCAGAGTGAGGGGCTATAGAAGGGGAAACACCCGAAGATACAAGAAGAAACAAAGGATTTAGATATGGAATGGGTGCAGAAGAAGTAGAAGAAGAAGAGTCCAAAATAGAATCAAAACTAGTGGATACAGTAGAGGGAAACCAGTGAGCTGAATCTAGAGAAACAAATGAAAATGTGTAAGACTGAGTTGCATAAGGAAACACATTCTCATGAAAAACAACATGTCTTGAAGTATAGACCCTATGATGGAGAGGATCATAGCACAAGTATCCCTTTTAGTCAAAAGGATAGCCAATGAAAATACATTGAGTGGTCTTGGGTTCAAGCTTATGTTTATTGTAAGGTTTCAAAAGGGGATAACAGGCACAACCAAACACTTTGAAAGAGGAGTAGTTTGGAATTTCATGAAAAAACAGTTCATAAAGGGATTTATGAGATGTGACCTTACTAGGCATCCTATTAATAAGATAGGTGGCAGTAGCAAAAGCATGAAACCAGAAAGAGTAAGGTAAAGAGGCTTTTGTAAGAAGAGCAATGGTTGTTTCTGTAATGTGTCTATGTTTTCTCTCTGCAATACCATTTTGTTGAGGAGTGTGAGGACAAGATATAATGTGATGAATACCATTAAGAGTAAGATACTACTTGAGTTGAAGACTACTGTATTCACCACCTCCATCAGAATGCAAAGTTTTAAGAGTTTTAGACAATTTATTCTCAATGTAGGGCTTAAACTGAGTAAACACATCGGATTTGGCAAGCAAGGGAAATACCCAAGTAAATCTAGTACAATCGTCAACAAATAAAACATAGTATTTATATCCATGAATAGAAGGATAAGGGGCAGGACCCCAAACATCACTATGCAAAATATGTAAAGGAGAAGCTGAAAATGTAGTAGAAACAAGAAAAGGTTGTTTGGACATTTTGCCATACAAACACTGAGTACATTGACAAGAATGAAAGCCAGATTTACTGTATGGAATATTAGACTTGGACAAAATTTGATGCAGAACTGGAGAAGATGGATGGCCTAAGCGATCATGCCATGTGTGAGCTGTTACTCTGGTGCCAAGAAAAGCAACAGGAGATGAAGATGAAGACGGAACACCAACAATAGGATACAAGCCATTGCTACATTTGCTTTGATAGAGGACTAGCTTGGTGGCCTTGTCTTGAATAATAAAGGAGTTAGAATCAAACATGAATAGACAATGATTATCTTGACAAAATTTCTTAACAGAAATCAGATTAGCAGAAATAGCAGGAACTCTGAGTACATTATTGAGTTTAAAACAATAAGAAGGAGTGACAAGAAGAGAGTGACATGAGTGAGTAATAGGGAGTTGATGACCATTACCAACAGTAATACTGGCATCTCTTTGATAAGGAGAAGCAAGAGTAAGATTTTCAAAATCTGAAGTGAGATGATGTGATGCTCCTGAGTCAGTCAACCAGTAATTCGAATTTTGTGAACCAGATGAGGCAGGAAATTGATTATCAGGTAGATGATCAACTAAAGAATAGGAAGAGGAATCTGAAAAGGCCATCATAGCAGAGTTTGGAGAATATGAAGACTGATATTGGCCATGATTACCTTGATAGGAAAGATTCATACGATGATAGCAGTTAGAAGCACTGTGACCAAATTTATTGCAGATCTGGCAAGTTATTTGTGGTTTGTTGTAATTAAAAGTCTAATTCCTGCCTTGAGTAGAAAACTACTGATAAGAGCCCTGATACTGAGAATTAGATCTTCCTCCATATTGATTTCTGCCTCCTCCTCCTCTATTGCCATATTGACCTTGATTGTCACTTCGTCCTTGATTAAAATTGTTCCTTCCTGAATTGTATTGATTGCTATATGGTTTGTACTGTGTAGTAACCATTGTTATAGTTGAGAACTGAGTATGTTGTGGTTTTTGAACAGTATTAACATAAATTTCTTCTATTTTCAGTAGAGCATGAAGCTCTTCAGGAGAAAGAGGATGAGATTTAGTCCTAATTGTTGTTCTGAAAGAGCTGTACTCTTGTGGCAAGCCATTCAACGTATACGGTATGATATCTTCTTCTTCAACAAATACTAAGATTGTTGCTAGTTTATCACAGATTACTTTGATTTTCTGCACATAATCATCAACTGAATCTGTTCCTTTGGTAATAGATTGCAGACTGGTTTTGAGTTGAAGAACATTTGCTTGTGATTGTGAGAAGAATCTTCTTTCCAGAGCTAACCAGACATCTCGTGATGTATTATAACCAACAACATGAGCAATTGCTGATGGCGATAGAGTAGCATTAATCAGTGTCATTAAGGCTTGATCTTGAATCTGCCATTGTTGATAACTTGGATCAATCTCTGTGGTAGAAGCTCCAGTTTCATCTGATAAAAACTTCTAAGGACAAGGATTTAATCCATCAAGAAAACCTAGCAAAGAGTGAGCTCGTAATAGTGATGAGATCTGAAACTTCTAAGAAATATAGTTTGTGGAATCTAAACGAACAGAAATCAAATTGCAAATATTAGACAAAAGATATATGTGATACTGAAAAGGAAGATTTGACGAAGTGGTAGCCATTGAAGAAGACTTTCGTCTCTTATGGCTCTGATACCATGATGAGCTTTAAAGATAAAGAAGAACACACAGAAAATAGAAAGAAAATGTAGAGAGTATTTTTCATTGTAAATGCTTTTCGTACTTGTACAAGAGTGCCTTCAGTATTTATATGAAGGCATTGAGGATACAGCTGGAATCTAACAAAATGCCAACATGGCAAATATCAGTTGATTAGTTACAACACCCTAATCAGTTAGATTAATTGCTCTGGTTATCATGGCGATCCACATCTAGTTATGACGTGTTTTTAGGTACCAACCTCATTTCCTGGTCTGCCAAAAAGCAAAATGTCGTTTTTTGTTCTAGTACTGAGGTCGAATATCACGGATTATCTCTTACCATGGCAGAATTATTTTGGCGGCATATTCTATTTCAAGAACTCCAAGTTCCACTTTCTTCGGCTCCTACATTGTGGTGTGATAATATAAGTGTTATTTTGTTAGCTTCAAATCCCATCTTTCATGCTTAAACCAAGCATATTGAGTTTGACTTTTATTTTATTCAGGAGGAAGTACTTAATGGGGACATAGTGATTAAGTATATTAACACGAGAGATCAAATTGCTGATGTTTTTACTAAAGGCTCACTTCGGCTTGCTTTGCATAGCTTAGTAACAAGCTAATTGGGCTTTTGCCTCCCATCAACTTGAGGGGGAGTGATAAGCATAACACATATTTGGTTCTTATAATAGATTCAACTCCTACAGACCTGGTTCTTCAAGATGATCCACCTGATAAGCATTCAGCTCATCCAATACAACTTCAACTCTTGAATTACTTTTTGTATATCTTCTCTATTTTGAATTTTGTACATGTATTCCTATATAATAGTGAATGGAAATAGGGATTGGTCATTGAGTACCAAATCCTTACGGTCATTTTTACAAACATTTTCACCAACTTGGGGACCCTTCATTTGTTGAAGTTTTTCTTCAGGGCATCTTCTATTTTCTTCTCAAGTTGAAGCTTCACCAACACTTGGGAAAATTTAACAATTGTATAATCTTATCTTCTCCACATTAAGGCTTATCTATTTATTGATTTTTTTATTCAAGTCCTGCTCTTCCCAAGAACAATCTCGTTAACACTTTTTTAATTCTTTTTTGAGTGGGGGATTAATTTCTCTTTTTTTAGGTGTTTGGCTGGGGGGAGGGAGGTGCATTAAGGGTACTCCCCATGACCATATTGATTATGTTGGACAAAAATAGATTTTTTTTTGACTTTGAGTCTAAATTAAAATGAGATCCACTCATTGTTTTGAATAAATTTTTATGGGTTTGTGTTCTAACCTATGAGAAAATTAACGTAGCATATTTAATTGATCAAATGATGTGAGAGATAAATGAGAAAATAGGCTCCCAAGTAACACTCTTGCATGTGAAAATAAGAGGTTGGACAATGTGAGATTTAACACCAATGCAATAAATTTTTGGTGAGCATATATACCCCAAGTTTGCTCTAAGGTTGGGTCCCAAGGGGCACCCAAATTTTTTGGACGGGAAAGAACCTAGATTGGCTTGGGTTTAACCACACGCGCGTTCCGACTGCCTGCCTTACCCTGGCAGGCTTGAGAATAGGTGTGGGTCAAATTCAACTTTTTATTTTTTTGGAGAAAATTTGTTTGCTAAATGAGTCTTTATTTTCTTAACCCGAGTTTTAATTTCTACCTTGTGGATTCAAAATTCACGTTGTTTTGGATTTGAATTTCCCTCCAGTCTGAATTTGAATTTTGTGTATGTTCATAAATAAGAAGACATGAATGCATGCCTTTTGGGTTACATCTAATCAGTGGTGGTTGTTTCGAGCAATCACCTCTGCATCTATAAATATTTAAGTTTCATTAGCATTCATAACTGACAAAAATTAATGATTAACAACATTATTATAACAATAATTTTTCATCTTTGAGAGTCTTCATAGCAGACTACACAACACAGTTTGGTTTTCTGGGCCAACTGCATATCATAAAAAGATTTACTAGCACAACTTGTTCTTGGTCAGTTACCAAATATTCCTCACCTACTGATTTGTGGTTGTACTATATATATTTCAATTCCACCACCATAATGAACCAAGATGGATCCACGACACCGACTTAGAATTTATGTTGGATTTGACTTTCCTTCGATAATTAGGTACCTTGAACCTTTAACTGCTGATGTATTTAAAACACATTTTCCAGATTGTCATGTCAATGAGTCAATTTTTCCACCATTAAGGGCAGACAAAAATAAATAAGAACATTGTGAAATCACTTGGAATATTCCAAAGTTATCTCATTTTGATCCCAGGAAAAATCAGCGTGAACTTGAAATTCAATTGATCATTCATTTACAAGGTATTGCAAATAAATTACCTGATGCAGTCACCGACACAAATAAAGTCACATGTGTTAGTTGTAAATGCATCAACGAAAATTCATGTCCCTATGAGACAATTTGGTAGCACAACTGCAAATGAGTCTAAGATACACCTCAAATGTAGTAGAACTGTCAGTGTAAAAGATTTGTCTTTAGAAAGAAGAGAGGACAAGAGAGAGTAAATAAAAAAATTAATACTCTAGAAGAGAATAACAAACCTACAGTTTGTACACCTGAAGATAGTCATCCCACAAAATAATTACCTCCTATAGAGGCTCAGTTAACTCCTAAAGAGTCCCAAATACGTTTGGAAGAGTCTTAGGTACTTGAGAATGATGAGATTTTTACAAACTATATGCACAATGAGAAAAATAAGATCGAAATAAAGTTATTGTGGATGACATTTTTTTTTCATTTGTGGCTGTTCTTGATATTTCAAGAGATAGTAAGGATCCTGAACCAAAAATTGTCGATGAATGCTGACAGAGAAATAATTGGCCAAATGGAAAGAAGCAATTCAGGCAGAGTTAAACTAACTAACAAAATGCAGTGTATTTGAACCTATAGCCCAAACACCATAACGAGTTGAACCTGTTGGATATAAATGGTTGTTCATGAGAAAACGCAATGAGAAAAATAAAATTTTGTAGTATAAGGCACGACTTGTGGCATAAGGTTTCTCACAGAGACCCGGTATTAATTACGAGGAGACATATTCTCCTATAATGAACACTATCATTTTTAGATTTTTGATAGGCCTTGCAATCTCTGAAGTGAGTTTGGGATGAAAGACCTAGGGCAAACAAAATTTTTCCCTAGCCTACAGATTGAGCATTTATCCAATGTAGTTTTTGTGCATCAATCAACATACACAGAAAATATCTTGAAATAATTTTACATGGATAAATCTCATTCATTGAGTTCACCCAATGGTCATTCGATCACTAGATACAAAATATGATCCATTTCGTCCTCATGAAGAAGGTGAAAAACTTCTTGGTCCATATCTTAGTTCAATTGCTGGACTAATGTATCTTACAAATTGTATATGGCCAGGTATATTATTTTTAGTTAACTTATTGAAAAGGTACAACTCATCACCAACTCGAAGGCATTAGGATGGGATCAAGCATATATTATGGTATCTCTGTGGAATAATGGACATGTGTTTATTATATGTGAGTGGTCAAAGTTCGTAGTTAGTTGGTTATGTAAATATCTGTTATCTTTTTGATCTACATAAGGCTCAATAATTAATTGGATATGTGTTTATTTATGGTGGTACAACTATATCATGAAAATTGGTTTAAAAACAATGGTTGCTACATCATTCAATCACTCCAAAATATTAGTCATCTATGAAACAAGTTGAGCATGAAATTAGGTAAGATCCATAGTTCGATATATCCAAGAGCAAAGTGGACTATCTTCAATCAAAGGCATTCCAACAATATTATATGAGGACAATACAGATTGTATCGCATAGCTAAAGGAATGATATATTAAAGGTGACATAACAAAGCATCACCAAAATTCTTTTACACCCATGAGCTAGAGAAAAATGATGATATTAATGTTTAGCAAATTAGTTTGATTGAAAATTTGGCAAATTTGTTCACTAAAGCATTCCCACCGACTATATTTCAAAAATTGCTAAAACAAATCAGAATGTTGCATCTCATAAATCTATCAAGAAGAACAATCATTATTTTAACTAGATGTATTCAACAGAGGAAGACTTGTACTCTTCTTCAATTCACTAAGGTTTTTTCCCACTGAGTTTTACTTATTAAGGTCTTTAACGAGGCAATGCTTAGGATCCAACAAGGCAATTTGCACACTTTACTCTTTTTCTTTCGTCCAGTTTTTATTCCACTGAATTCTACTAACAATGTTTTAATGAGGCAGCATTCGTTCACCCAACACCATTTTAGAATAAGTGGTCATCCAAAGGGAGGTGTTGAAAACTTTAGAATTTGCATGTGATGAATGCCTACAACCATTATATGTATTAAGTCACTTGTCCCCCGTCTCAACCAACGACATTGAACCAAGCCTTGTAGTTCTGCCTATAAAATGCATCCTAATATGTGAATGAAAACACGCAGAAAAACATATGGAAACGAGAAAGATAGTATTATTTGAGAATTCTCTTTCGTTTAATTTTGTGTTATTTATTTTCCATTAATTTTAATAATTTCACAACATAAATGAAGGTTATCAATTTTGTTTTGTGACTTGAAGCAAAATTACTTTCTAGTCAGGTCTAAGTTAGAACATGAGTGGACTAGGTCGGTTACACTTAATTTGGAACATAACATTTGAGGGAGCAAGTGATAGACAACTATTCAAGCAATTGAAGTTTTTTTTTTTTTACTTAGAAGCAATCAACCAAATGAAGGTTGGAAAGGAGATATATAAAGTGCAGGCATAGGGGTCTAGCTCCTTTACAATAAGCCAAGTTACCACATGATATGCGGTTTAATAAAACAATGTTGTTTCATGGTTTTTTTTTGTTGAAAAAACTAGACGCACAAACGGCATCGTTTTGGTCCTTCTTTATCAAAACTAGCCGTAACCCCCATTCTTCGTCATTGTTGGTCCAAATCCTTAACCCTAGACTGCATAGTCGATTAACAAAGACAAAAGACAAACGATGTCATGGAATGCCTCTTCTTTGCCTGAAATCCAATCGTCGCTCTCTCTATCATAACAAGCGAACACACCCTAGCTGAAGATCAAATCGAAGAGAAACGCTGCAAATCATGTTTGGTATGTGTTTTGATTTCATATCGCTTTATAGAAAATTTTCCTATTTTCTAGTTTCGTTGCTAATTGGGTGTGGTTGCATATCACTAAATTTTTTCTATTTTGTTGATATTTTATAGTTTGGTTGCTAATTTCACATCACATCTCTGCTTGCTAATTTCTCATCCTATTTCGTTGTTATTAGCTGATATAGCCATTATATTATTTGACTTGTTTTACTGCAAATTTATTAAATTATTCCTAAAACATATGAATCTAACAAATATATTAATTTTCTATGTTTGTACAAACATATCATTTTTCTCTGTTATGAGGCCAAGCTAATTATATGTACATCTTGATGAAATTCAACAAATCAAATTTACATATTCTGTTTTTCTACATAACTAACAAATCAAGTTCAATTTTTTTATTAAATTGGTATATTATGTTTATTTCCTTACTTTCTAAATCCCATTATTTTTTCTTGTTTTTAATGTTGAAGAATGACGTTTTCAAGCACGGTAACAATCAATGGCGAGTTAATATATCGCAATACGCAATGCACCAATTGTAAGAAAGAGCGATAATCAAAATTTCTAAATCTGAAAAAAAAATCCTAAGAAGTTATACTGCAAATGTCTAGATGAGGGATGTGAATTTTTTGAGTGGTTGAATCTTCTCCTCTGTCTTCTTCTAAAATAAAAAATGAAATGAGAGATGTACAACAAATCGAAGAAGATGTAGTGACATTGAGGTTGAAGCTTGAAGAACTTTCTACTAGAGTTCAACATTTGAGGCAAATAAAGGAGCAATGAAGTCGTATATGTCTGTAACCATGTTTCTAGTGTTGATGCTTTTGTTTGTGATTCTTGTCAAAAAGTGATGTAGCCATAGTATCCATGTAAATTGTTGGCGATGAATGAATATATATTGTGATGGAATTTGGGTAGTTATCCATATTTTTGTTGAAGTGATGTAACTTGTTATCCATGGTTTTGTTGTGTTGATGAAATTTGACTTTTGTTTCATTAGTTGTGCATGTGTTGTGACTTGAAAGTTGTATGTATTTATAGTGTTGTGACTTGGAAGTACACAATAACACAATCATCATTTTTCCACAAGAATACAAAATAAAATAAATTCAATCCAAGTTTTTCAACAAAATCACAACCTAGCGTCTTTAAGCAACTATTATCCTTTGTTGCCCTTCCATCTGATACTTATTGTCCACCTCTCAAATCATCACAGAAAGTCTCATTTATGTGTTGATTCATGAAAAATGGCTCAACATCATTTAAAGAATGTACCTATGTTGCATCATTCGGCATACCCTACATTAACAACAAGGGATCAAACAAAGAAAATTGGTATATTATGTGAAACAAAAACATATTAATAAGGTAACATACCTCAACAATTTGTAAACTATTTGAAGCTTGAGAGACAATATATTCAAATAAACATATGTAGATGTACATGAGTGAGTCAAACCATGTACCTTCAACAAAAAATATTATAATGTTAATATAAAATGAGCAAATACCTACATTGTAGTTTAGATAATACCTTAGACATATGTGAAGTTCCCTTTTTCCTCTTCGTTTGTTTCTCATGCCATGATTTTAGTCAACCCTAATCCTTGTAACCTCTTTCTTTTATTTTTAAACATTTAACTTGTAGAAGGTTCAGGTTAACATTCTATATTCCTTCATCATGGATTGTGTCATTGGATTCATAGGCCTTGACTTCCCTGAATTGGTTGAAGCCAGTAAAACAAGCAGATGGTCAATACTTCTTGTTCGTTCTGAATGTTGTGTCAAATGATACAACATCCCGAAAATTACCATAATCAATAATTATTCTTGGGTTGGCCCAAAAAATATTAGGAATATGCTTCTCCACATCCAATTGAACTCCATAATACAATGATGGATTTTTAGTTGCTTTCATTCAAAAATACTTCAACAAGCTACCCACCTTACCATACCTCAAGTGTCCTTGCCTCCTTTCATGGAGGTAATTCTTTTTGTCTTGATGAGTGAACCCTAGGTTTTCCCTTCCTCTCATCTGAGTACTCATAAGTTTATAGGATGCCTTAAGCAATATCCGATAGTCCATAGCCATATCAATAATAATGCATTGTGTTCTTGCAACCTTCCATTGAGATGACATCATATGCATACATTCGACATGATGCAAATGTGGTTGTTGTTGTCATCCCATTTCACCAATAAATTTGTCAATTTCTATATTAAGAGATATACACATATGAATTGAACAATTCGTTCGCATTTCTTCTCGAGACTTCCTTATTTTTTAATCTCTTTTATTTTGAACCATTTGACCTTGTTTACAATAAAAATATTTTCTGTAAATAACAACATCAATTTTCAAACATTTATTCTGATAATCTTTTCTCACGCTAACTCCCATAGACCCTCCATAATTGTTGTAAACCAAATAAGCATCTTCTTCACAATTAAATTGCATACCAATATGTGGGGTATTCTCTGTCACATTAACCCCTAAAGACTCCATTATATCCTAAAATTAAAAAAAAAAATACATATGTAATATAAATATATGATGAACAAAACAAATTTGTTTGAGACTTTAAAAATTGAACATATGTCAAGTTTTTGGGGAAAATTGGGTAGCAAAATACCTCACCTAAATGATTCTTGCAAGTATATGAATCTTGGTGAGCATAAAACGTTGGTTCAGCCACTAAAATGCCTAGCAGTCCACTTTAATTTCAAAATCAATTTAGCCGTAAACAAGCCATTAACTTGGTGAGTTTGGAAGAACAATAAATTAGGGTTTCTAAGACAGTTTTTTTCACTCACAACAAGAAATGTGAATTCGAGTGGGATGTTCTTGAGTTTGAAAGACAAAGGAATTTCTTTCATTTATAGTAAGCTTGGCGTTGGTGGGGGGTGAAGAAGAAGAAGAAGAAGTAGCGTGTTGCATCTAGTTTTGATTTGGCGTAACTAGTTATTCTTTACCTCGGGACCAAATTGGTTATTGGACAGTGAAAATTTTAACAGGTATACCTAAAGCTATTCCAGTAATAGGATAGCCTTTGGTAGAATTATTGTGCAGAAATACTAGTGTTGGAAAATCTACTTTGACTCATTTTTATAGTTTACACACTTTTGTATTACCGCTAAAGAAGGGCCCAAAACAACGTTGTTTGTGCTTCTAATTTTTTCAAAAAAAAAAAGAAAAAGAAAAAAAACTATAAAATAATTAAACTGCAACTGAAGGATGGAGAGAGGATATATATAAAGTGCAGGCATAGAGAGAGTGAAGAGTAAAGTGTGTGCAATCTGCAATGGGTTTTTCATTAGGAACCTTTTCTAGTGCCATTATTTGCGAGACCAAAATGCACAACAGCTACAACAACAATAACAACAAACAAATTCATTGGGTTCTCCACCCTACATCCAAACTTCGGCTACGTGATTGTTAGTCCTGGTAATGTAGGAGTGGTCAAAGAGGATTATTTGTATGCGCAATGTACCAAGCCCGCGCGACCTGCAAGCTGTGGAGGCTGCCAGCATGTGGTGTAAAGGCGTCACTGCTTATATCAATATGGTACCTGATGATTGCCATGTAGATCAAATCGGTGTGTTCACTCTCATCAAGGTAAGGTTTTTAAACTCTTAACCTCAGTTGACACTTTAGGCAATGATCCCTAAATTGTAATTAATAGTAGGATAAATCAGTCTTGCACCCTTATGAACCATCCATTACTAATTGAACGTCCAAATTTATCTTATACAACCACAATAAAAGTTTTTGGATATATGAAATTGCAAATTAATTGGCCAAATGGGACAGTGAAATGAGTTCGAGACCTCATTTTGTGCATTCCTTCTACAACAACTAAAATGATTGAAGAAAAATTTCATTTTAATCCCAATCAATTCTTGTTAATTAAAGAGTGGACTAGATAGAGCCAATTGATCTTACATTATTGTTGCAGTGTATAGCTCATTGACCCATAGACCTTATACTGAATCTTGCCTCGTGGGAAAGGTTTGGGCATGGGGAGGGCTCCCCCCATTATTTTTGTTCCAATAAGATTAATTCATTGGAACAATTTTAAGGAGTTATTTTGAGTTGAAATGAATGGACGAATAGAGGAAGCTTTTGTTTGTTACACTTAAGTTGACAAAGATTGTTGTGGTTCCTCTGTGAGAAAAAGTTGAAGAGTAGCAAAGCCGACAAGGAAACAAATAATCACACTTGAGAACATTTGACAATAGAATTGCAAATGCATTTTTTATGAACGGATTATGTGATGGAGTCATATGAAAGCTTTTGTTCTTGAAGCAAAGCAGGGGCAGCTCAACAGTGTTATCAAAAAAGTTTGGGCTTTAGGCTCCATTTTTAAAGAAGACCCTAAATTTTTAAATATCATAAATAGTTCATGTAAAAAAATTAAATTTAAAAATATTTTAAGTCTTACTAAAAGGCCTTATAAAAATACAAATCCAATCAGAAAAAAATTTAAAGCCTCACTTCAAGGAAGCCCCATAATTTATAAGTATACGATAATAGTTCAAACAAAAAATTTCAATCAATGCCTAAATAAAATATTTTAACTTAAATAAATTGGGCCTATTAATTAAGTTGTAAAATTAAAAGGTCCTAAAATTTATTTTTTTAAATAAAGAGAAAAAAAACTAAATGTAAAACTAAAGCTACTAAAAAATCTAGTTTAACCCTAAAAAAAGTCAAGTTTAAACTTATCATTTTTTCAATCTCACCATTAAGTTCAAATATGAGAACAAAAATTTGAATATAAAAATTTAATTAATATTTTGGTATTTAAAAAAATTAAAAATAAAATTTATTATTAATATTAAAAATAAAAATGCCTCATTTATCATTTCATCTTTAGGCCCTAAAATGTCTCGGAGAACCCTGAAGCAAAGGTATATGTTGGTGGAAGACTTACATCACAGTTTAACATTAGGTTTTGTTGTATTTTGTTAACTCTGGTTATGAAATATTGCACATGGATGATATTCTCTGATATATTTTTAGGTTAAAAATGCACTTNATTTTGTTAACTTTGGTTATGAAATATTGCACATGGATGATATTCTCTGATATATTTTTAGGTTAAAAATGCACTTCAACTTATTTCACACTTTATTGTAACACTGTATTGCAACACTGTTTTGGTACATGAAAACACCATCCAACATGGTGTTCCTAGATTAAAACGAAAACTAGGAAAAAAAATACAAAACAGTAATGTCTATGCATGAAAGAGTAACGAAAAAAGACAAATAATGCCCTAGAACAGCACCATCCATTGTGATGCTCTTATATCAAATACGAAAACTGTGAAAAAATATATCTCTAGAATAACTACTAGCAGTATAAATGAAAAAATTAAACAAAAATCGAATGAAGACATAAATTCAAACCTGATGNATACAAAACAGTAATGTCTATGCATGAAAGAGTAACGAAAAAAGACAAATAATGCCCTAGAACAACACCATCCATTGTGATGCTCTTATATCAAATACGAAAACTGTGAAAAAATAAATCTCTAGAATAACTACTAGTAGTATAAATGAAAAAATTAAACAAAAATCGAATGAAGACATAAATTCAAACCTGATGATGTCTGAACGTTGGAGAATAAGAAGGATGTTATGTTTGAGCTTTTCCAAATGATAATGGTTAGTATTTTGGAGAAGAAAAAGAGATATATGTTTACTGGCAACAACAATGACAAAAACATTTAACATTCAAAATGGTTGAGATATACACAATTAATGTCAGATGCAATTTTTGTGATAATATAATTCTTCAATTATATTAGGAAATCTTTAAAACAATAAAAAAAAATCAAAAATCAACTTAATTGCCAAAAGAATTATGCAAAATTTAAGGGATGACAAATATACCAAAGGAATATCATAAAAAGTTNATATTATTCTTCAATTATATTAAGAAATCTTTAAAACAATAAAAAAAAAATCAAAAATCAACTTAATTGCCAAAAGAATTATGCAAAATTTAAGGGATNTATAATTCTTCAATTATATTAGGAAATCTTTAAAACAATAAAAAAAAATCAAAAATCAACTTAATTGCCAAAAGAATTATGCAAAATTTAAGGGATGACAAATATACCAAAGGAATATCATAAAAAGTTAAATTGTATACTTGAACACAATTAAGTGATAAAAATAAGGACTTAATGACCTAACATTAAAAGTTATATACTTTTTGACTAATAACTCTAATTTTGTATATTCCCTTATAATTTTCCCTTTTATTATTTCTATATTAAGGCCTATATCTAACCTATATTTTATTCTCTTAATGTGAGCAGACAAATCAATGCTTAAAATAATGATTTTATTAGGAAAAACACAGCAAGACCCTTCTCCGTCTTTCTTAGTGTATCTCAAATCTTTATCATTTTTTAAACTAAAATTTAAATTTAAGTATAAAATTCTTAAATTTTTTTTTTAATGTTAAACTCATATCCATATTAAATCAATAGACCTATTTTTTTTACTCAAATCAATAAAGATTCAAATTTATACCAAAAATGAGATTTCACCGTCATTTGAAGATTAAATGATTATATTTTATCCTCTTTTAAATTTAAGTTTATTTTTATTAATTTTTTTTTTAAAATTTAAGTTTCTTAAAAGAAAAATACTATTTTGACATAATTTGAGGATCTATTCTAGGGATTTTATGATATACAATTATTAAATTGATTGATAGTTCATCTAACATTAAAATTTATAATTAATTCAATAATTACGTTGAAACAACGTGTCCCCAAAATAGGTTTATATCAAGTTTTTTACCTTTTTTTTATTCAAATTTAATTAAGAATTCAAATTCCTATTAAAGATGGTCTCACCCTGAACAGCAATCGTTTATCTGTCCCTCTCTCTCTTTACCCCTTGTTTCAAAAATTTCTCTCCTCCCTATCTCTTCCATGGTGGCCCAGTTTCAACTCCAGCGAGCTCCGGCAACTCTCTCTAAGGTTGGTCTCTCTCCCCCATCCACTTCGACACAAACAAACCCATTCTCTGCACACAAACATACACAACACGCACCCCACCCTTCCTCCCCGTTCTTTCCTTCCCACTTCCTGCACGCTCACACACAAACACCCCCTCTCTATGCACAAGCACCCACACACCCACACAAACCCCACACTCTCCCTCCCGTCCCCTCCCCCCTTCTTTGTGCAAACACACACACATACCGAAGCCACACACCTATCCAATTTCTCACACACCGAGCCACTTAATTTCACCCCCGCACCCATCCAATTTCTCGCGCACCGACCATTTAATTTTTTGCCCACCTCTTCACACACACTTAATTTAACACACCCACCTGTCTAAATTCACACACACACACCCCCATAAAAAAACTTGCAGTCGGCGTGCGCACCCAGACTTCGATTGTTGATAATTATCCAATATCAGAAATTTACCAATTACTTTGTCTTAATTGGAATAAGTTCTTCAATTGGAACAGTAAATACAGGTATAGAAGAGGCTGTGAGACTTGGGGGACAAGAGACAGGGGTAGCTCTGGAGTCTCGGTCTTTATCCGCTCATGTTGCGGCATCTTTAGGTTATGTCGTTATCCCCAGAAGTGTCAGTTTTCTACATCATTGCCTTTAATTTCTCTCTATATTTGTATCTATATATAGGTGTATATGGATGTATGTGAATTGTGTTTAATACAATATGTGGTTTTGAGATAAGATTTGAATTTAAATGGCAGTGTTTGTATTGATTATTGATATCTATGGTTAGGGTTTCGTAATGGGTAATAATTTATTTTTTGTTTTGAAATAGTATGTTGGATTGGGAATTAATGTCGAATTGCTTTAGTTGGTTTTTGGCACATCTACAGTGTGGGTGAGGGTGTTTATTTAATAAGTTTAGTGATTTTCACATCAATGGTTTAGGGTTTTATTTTATCAGTGTAATTGTGATTTATTTGTTTTTGACTTTATTCTTATATTGTTGTTGGTTTCCTTGAACTTAATTTGATTTGTGATTGTTATGGTTCAGGGACATTGAAGCATGATTGAAGATGCTACCAAATAGTGAAGTGTGAACTCTTAATTATTGAGCACCCATTAGCTTTTAGTATAAAGAGATGTCAACTAGTGTGGCTAACTTGATTCTTAAGCCATAAAATAATTAAAGTACAACTGAAGGTTGGAGATAGGATATATAAAGTGTAGGCATAGAGAGAGTGAAGAGGAAAGTGTGTGCAATCTGCAATGTGTTTCTCATTGAGAGCCTTTTCTACTTCCATTATCAGCAATTCTAAAGTGTACAACAGCAACAACAATAATGCCAGTACCTCCCCATCCCACACGGTGGACGCAAAGTTCATGAAACGTGCGGCTGAGCTAGCAGACAAATCTGCTGGGTTCACTGCCCCACATCCGAACTTCGGCTGTGTGATTGTCAGTCCCGGCAATGCAGGAGTGGTCGGAGAGGGTTATTTGTACGCGCAGGGTACCAAGGCCGCCGAATTGCAGGCTGTGGAGGCCGCCGGCGCATGGTGTAAAGGCGCCACCGCTTATATCAATATGGAACCTGGTGATTGCCATGGAGATCAAACAGGTGTGTCCGCCCTCATCAGGGTAAGGTTTTTTAACTCTTTTGGCCTCGGCTAACAATTGAAACAATGATCCCTAATTTGTTTGGAAAAGTAATTGTCAATGGTTTTCTATTTTGTTATGGAGCTTCTATGAGAAAGTTGTTTGGCTTTTTTGGTGAAAGACCAAGTATCGACAAAATTGATGTGGGAAATTGTAGATATAGGTTTTCTTGAGCTAAAATTTGTACAATTTTTGTTGTTCGAAAGCATAGGTTGTACTATTATAATGTTTAATTTGTAATGCAATTGATAGTAGGATAAATTAGACTTGCACCCTTGTGAACCATGCCATTACTACTTGAACATTCAAATGTATCTTTTATAACCACAATAAAAGCTTTTGGATATATGAAAATGCAAATTAATTGGCCAAATCAGATGGTGAGATGAATTCAAGACCTCATTCTGTGCATTCCTTCTCCAGCAACTAAAATGGTTGAAGGAAAATGTCATTTCAATCTAATGAAATCCTGTTAATTAAAGAGTGGACTAGATAGAGCTAGCTGATCTTACATTGTTGTAGTGTATAGCTCTTCGCCCCACATACCTTATATTGAATCTTGCCTCGTCGGATGGGTTTAGGCATGGGGAGGGCTACCCCCATTATTTTGCGAACAATTGGAACAAAAGAAATGAAAAATAGGTCATGACAGATGTGTGATAGAGACATAGTCATTGTTGAGGTGTTTCCTTTCTCGTATTGTTTTCCTTTGTTAGTTTTTGTTCATAAGGTCAAGAAAGGAGATGGAGAGCCACAAACCTACTTTCCTGTGCCGGAGGAGAACCAGAAAGAAGTAGACTTTGATCCATGGCCGGGTGCAAAGGAGGTAGGTACAGAGAAAACGTGCTTCATACGCTTTATTTTTATTTTGATAGAATTACATCCAGACCCATTGAAGTTTGTCACTTAATTATTTAGACCTCTTAACATTTAAAATATTATGCACAGATTTCTTGAAGTTTGTATGCGTGTAACATTTAGACCCTTGCCATCAATATCTGTTAGTATATCCGTTAGTAAATTACACGTTAACCCCTTGAAGTTTGTGTATGTGTAACACTTAAACCTCTCAAGTTTAAAATATTACACTTAGATCACTTATTAGTTACAGACTAACGAAATTTATTAAATGACCAAATTACCTCAATTAAAGATAGAAGATATTGTGTCCATTATGGTTTGACCCTTGTTTGGTTTTTTAGTTTTATTCCAATAGATAGTATAAATGTATACTAATTATGATTTTTTTAAGAAAAGATTGAATTTTAATTTTTGATTTTATTTCAATAAATGATATAATAGAACATGAATTTTGGTTGAAAAATTTAAAATATTTAATATTCTATCTTTGATTAGAGTATTTTTGGTTTAAGAATAATATTTTAAAATTGAAAGGTCTAAATATTATATGCCTAAAAATTTTAGAGGGTCTGAGTGTAATTTACTAACGGATAAACCGATGGACATTGGTGGTAGGGGTCTAAGTGTTACCTGCGTATAAACTTTAGGGGGTTTATGTATAATATTTTAAATATCAAGGGGTCTAAGTGACAAACCTCAGGGGTTCTAGGTGTAATTCTCTTTTTTATTTTTGTTCCTGGAAGATTAATTCATTGTAAATCAAGTTTAGGGAGTTATTTTGAGTTGAAACGAATGGATAAATAGAAGAAGCTTTTGTTTGTTGAACTTAAGTTGATTGGGATTGCTGTGCTTCCTCTGTGGGAAAAAGTTGAAGAGTAGCGTAGCCGACAAGGAAAACAAAGAATAGCACTTAAGAACATATGAAAACAGAATTGTGAACGCATTTTTTATTAGTTGATTATGTGATGGAGCCATATGAATGCTTTTGTTCTTGAAGCAAAGGCATATGTTGGTGGAAGAATGCATTAGAGTTTAACATTTAGGTTTTGTTGTGATTTTGTTAACTCTAGTTATGAATATTGCACATGGATGATGTTCTCTATAGTGTATGAGGTGAAATTTGAGCAGTAAGTTTTTCGGAGTGGAGGTGGATGCCAAATGAATTGATAATATTTTCGAAGCATAGAGAGGGGCAACCAAGATGTCTTCTCTTTATCAGTTAGTTTGGATTGTGTTCATGTTTATGGGTTATGGTGAATGATGCTCTGAAATGGTAGGGCAATGGCATATTCTTTTGAAATTTCAGAGCTGAGGTTTATTATGTTTGGGCTGAGATGATTCAGAATAGATTTGGGCTGAGATGATTCAGAATAGAAGTGGAAATTGTCTTAGAGTGACCAGATTTTCAAATATTGGTTCTAGAATGGGTCTGGTTATTCTTAGAGGTGATGACGATAGAGGATGGGTCACCTTTGCAGGATTGCTTGGAAAGGTGTCTAGTAGAGAAATCCTAATAGAGTAATACGTCATGTATGGCTATATCATTGGGATTGGACGGGATTGGATTTTGAAGCCAACTCCATGCAAGCCAATCCAATTGAAGGCCGGCTACAAGCTGGGAAGGCATCTTCTCCAATCCTTCATTTGGCTACTAGTTTTGCCAAGTGTGGGTCACATATAACAAGCCTTTGAATGACTGAGGAATTTTGATTACTTTGACTAGAATTGACCATCATGCCCTTTGATATAATCCAATCCAAGACCATGCCATGTTTGGATTGGTAAGTTTGGTTCACCACTTGAATTTGATCTTGGGAAATTTTTAACCATAAAATATTGCGTAAAATCCGTTTTCGGCATTCAACACACTATTCACTCTAACAATAAATTAATGAGCACAACTACATTCTTCTCATGTACTATATGAACAAGTATTAAAAGTCAAAAAACATTGGATTACAAAGTCATTTGAGGCATTTGGGTTTAGAAAAGTCATTTGAATTATTTCGACTCTACTATTTGTAGAATGAAAAATTAAAACTCAATAGAAATTATGTCTTTTGGCTTTTATTTATAAATGAGGGTACACAAATGAATATCAGCTAGATTTTATTTTCAGTTGTTATCATCCTAAACAAGGATTACTATAGTTCGGCGAAACAATTAATAAGCTTTAATTAGATTCCATGCCATAATTTGGGTACTATACCTATTTTAACCTTGCAATGCATTCTAATCCTAACCGATATTTGCTTACTTCTCAACATGACGTTAGCCTCAATAGCAAAAATGGCTCTAAGTATGTCGAGGCCACAAATTAGCAACAGTTTTCTTTTCTTTATCTGATAGTTTGCCAAGCCAACATCTAATTACAACCTAACATTGGTAGTTTGTGCATATAAGAAATAAGAGAAGCTAAGAATTTGCAAAAATTGGAATTGTATAAATATAATTATAATTAATGTTGCTGGACAAAAGGCTATTGAAAGTGTTGGTTCCTCACGTCATGGCAGTGCTAAAGAAGTTTTTGGAACTTATTATGGAGCTTTATAATCGGTAGTAGTTGTCTATAGGCAATATGACATTTGTCACATGCCATTCTGACAATTGGGTAAGAAGGCACGTGGTGGTGTAGAAAATGTTTAGGTCCATGTGTAGTTCAGAACCAAATTGCCAAGAAAATTCTACATTCTAGTTCATTTGTTTAATGAGACTGAAGCAGAGAGTTTGGAAATCCTCGAGTCGATTTTTGGATTACTGAGAGTAGCTGTTTGCTCAGATATTTCATTTGCCAATTTACCCATGTATCTTTAATAGAACAAAGCACATTGAGATTGAAAGACACTTTATCAAAGAGAAGCTAACTGATGAGTTTATTTTGTATACCCTTTGTGAGTCCAGGGAGGAATTAGCGGATGTGTTCACTAAGGGGTGTTTACTAAGGAGCTTAGTAGTAGAGTTTTCATTTAGATGTATGCAAGTTAGCATGAAAGATATCTATGCTCTAACTTAAGGGGTAGTGTAGAATGTTAGGATGTTTTAATTAGGGGCATAATTGCAATTTGTAGCCTATTATGAGTTAATATAAATATGGGTGATGAGAGGAGAGTTATGTGTAACTCTTATTCATCAAAACCCTAATTTCTCTAATCTCTGCCATCTCTTTCTTCTCTCTTGCCCTCTTCTCTATTCTAAACCTTAAAACTAAACTTCAACTATAACTTTTCTAAGTATGAGAATATCCTAGAAAAACACACTTGATCAACCATGTAGAAAGTTTAATTTGAACCAAGAAGATGAACAAATACAATGCAACCAAAGACACGAGGAGCGAAGCCAAATGGAGGTTTACTAGGATAAAGTAAAGAGAAAGAAGTTTTGATTATCCAAGACAGAAGAAAGTGTTCGATTAATAAGGTGCACCGAAGTAACAACAACATCAACCCAATATGGTTGTGGGACATGCATTTTAAACAATAAGGTACGGGCAACATCCAAAATATGGTGATGTGTACGTTCGACAACCCCATTTTGCTGAGATGTATGTGGACGTGTACTTTGATGGATGATACCAAGGTCAGCACAAACTGTATACATAAATGATTGAACATACTCAAGAGTATTGTCAAATAGAAATACTTTAACACGCTTATCAAATTGTATTAGAATTCATTGTATAAGGAACCAAATATCTTGTGCAATTCAGGACGGTCTTTCACAGTAATAACCATGTCATACGAGAAAAATTATCCACAAAAATCACAAATACTGAAAACCATAAAGACATTTTTATTCTTGCAGGATCTCAAATGTCTGATTTAACAAATATAAAAAAGACTCGACTGATGACTTTCATTGCTACTAGAAAAAGAACTTCGGTGATGCTTGCCAGCTTGGCAAGTCTCACATTCTAACAGAAAAGGACTCAAATTTAGAATAATTTGATGAAGCTTCTTCAATGAAGGATGACCCAGTGAAAATGCCATTGAAGTGGGGATATGCAAGGCAGGTACTAAGTCTCTGGAATTCAAATAAAAAAGGTCATTCTGCATATGGTTCAAGCCAATCATCTTCTTTGTCAAGAGGCCATGAAAAATACAAGAAAATGGAGAAAATGTCATCGAACACTGAAGATTTAGTCAACTAACTCTGAGACAATAAGTTAAAGAGAAAATGAGGAACAAATAAACCAGATATCAAGGGTATAGACTAAGTGGGGTAGAGATCACTAGTTCCATGCACCAATCGAAAGAACCATCAACTAAGACAATATGAGAATTAAAAAGCGGAAATTAAAAAAAAGAAGTAAGGATCAAAATATCGTTTCGAAACGATCGAAACACCCTAAATATTTTTGTTTTCAAGGATACCGAAACGAATCAGTGATGAAATAAAAATTCTAATACTTTGAGGTGTTCCATAATATTTTATTTTCAATGCATTTGTACAATTATTTCAGAATGTTTCAATGTATTTGAAGATATTTTGATATGTTTCGACCAATGTATTGAAAAAATAATTCTTAAATTTTTTATTTTTTTTCGTTATGTTTTTGAAACGGGTCAAAATGTTTCCGAAACATGTCGAAAGGTTTTCGTTTCTTAGGTGACTAAAACAATGTATCGAAATAAAATTTTGATCCTTGACAAGAAGGAAATACTAGGCATATGAGCACTAGCTCCTGAATCAATGCTCCAGGTGAAGTTGATTGGGCTACCACATATGCAGAATTACCTGCATTAGTTAAACCAGCAGCTAAAGTAGGCAATTGAGGAGAAACTGATANCTCCTGAATCAATGCTCCAGGTGAAGTTGATTGGGCTACCACATATGCAAAATTACCTGCATTAGTTAAACCAGCAGCTAAAGTAGGCAATTGAGGAGAAACTGATAATTGTTGAAGGAGTTGATTGAGCTAAGTTGTAAGGACATTATGAGAGCCAGACGTAGGTCCAATAGATGCAGTAGTAGATGGTTAAGATGAAGGTGGAGCCAAATCATCAAAGACCTAATTAGCATAAGCCGGTGTCCCATGCTTATCCCAATAATAATTATCAATATGTCTAGTAGTCCCACAATAAGAACATTTTCACTTAGAGCGACTATCATAACCATTATGACCATTGTGGCCTCCACGATCAGTACCTATACCACCACGACTACTGCCTTGGGTCGGATGACGACGACCATGACCACCACTATGTCCACCACGTGGAACACCCTACCACCATCACTAGAGATTAAGGTAGAGGAATTCTGTGAAGATGAAGGAGGCCCATGGGTAAGAGAAGCTCGTTGGAGGCGAGAATAAACATTGGTAGCAGTCGGGAGCATTTCACTAATTAAAATTTAATCTTTAAACACACCATACTCAGAATTAAGTCATGGCAAGAATAACACAAATTGAAACTACTCATACTGTCACCGTTGAATCTTTAGTTCTGTACTCGGTGGCTGGTACAATATAAGCTCTTCCTATAATCCCTTCAAGGTGCCATAATGCTTAGTAGTGCCTTTTTTAGTATTAAACATACACTCAAATAATTCATAGATCCGAAATACTTCCTATTAGCAAAACCAACCCCCACCACCCTCTCCAAAAAAAAAAAAAAAAAAAAAAAAAATNCACTCAAATAATTCATAGATCCGAAATACTTCCTATTAGCAAAACCAACCCCCACCACCCTCTCCAAAAAAAAAAAAAAAAAAAAACTAGAAACATTCCTGTCTTAGGTTCAACTGGTGAAGTCTAGTGGTCCAAAACACAATTGTCGACTGTTGCAGAGCTGTTCGAACCCAACCCAAATACCCCAAATTGATATGGGTCTCTTTTAGATTATGTCTGTAGGTTAGTTGCATCCTTTTGTGGGAGAAGGAAGCATCGCCAGTCTCTGGAAGTCGCAAAACAGTTGGATCAAAGAAATCTGGTTCGATTGTTTTGGAAAACATTCAAAAATAGGGAAGGGTATTCAGATGACTTCAAAAAATTCAACAAAAATCACCATAAACACTAGCTTGATGAGTTGATCCTTCTAGTGGGTGACATCTCAGAGTGTTGACGTCAGCATGTCAATGTTGCCAGTGCTAATGTTAGCGATGAATTGTGCACATTTTTTTTTTCTTTTTTTTTTCAAACTCTTTCTTTTCCTCTGTGCTATTTCTAAAATTTTATTTTTTGCCCAGATTATTGCTCTGATACCAAGTTGAAATGGTATACGTGATAGTAGGGTTAGAGATAAGAGGGAAGAAAAGCAATCAAAAAGAGAGAATGATGAGTGTATAGGCGGCTTTGCCCTATATTTTCTTATTTATAGTACACTGACAACGGTAATATTATTATTACTTTACACTTCCAATAATATAAAATAAGAGCTCTAACAAATATAAATATGGGTGATGAGAGGATGGGTAGGTTAAGTCTCTTTCTGCTTAACCGTAATCTCTTTCTTCTCTTCGTTCTTACCTCCTGTACATTCTAAACCCTAAAACTTTATCATCTTGATATTTCAACTGTTATTTCATCTTGGTTTTTTCCTTGTAAATACTTGTTTGATGTGTTGATTGATGACTCTAGTTTACTGCAATTTGGTCCTTATAAGATGATTTGGAAAGCAGCAGTGCCTCTTAAAGTTTAAGTTTTCTCTTACATGTTTGCTAACTTTGCTCAAGGAAGACTTAATATTAATGTTTTGCTTTAGAAAAGAAGACCTCTCCTCTCCTTGCTCCTTTAATTATGTTTCGTGTGTAAGAATAGTGAGAAGAATATGAACCATCTTTTTATCCACTGTCCAGTTGCTATGGCGTAAGGAATAGATTATTTGCATATATTGACACACTTGATTTGTTTTCAATCCCTCCCTCTTCAATTATTGCAATGGTTGAGATTGATTTAGGGTGTCTTGGAAAAAGCCAGAAAGCTTGGAGAGGAGTGCAAGAATATTTTAAGGCAATTGCGAAGAGGAGAACTATTTATGGGATAGAATCTGGTTTTTGGTGTCCTTTTGAGCTTTGGTGTCTCCTCATTTTGTAGGAATTCCTTTATTCTTGATAAGGGCAGATTGGAAATCCGTATGCTTTTAAGTTGTACCTTTCTTTCCTTTCCTTCTTTTATATTCTTTGATGGAATACTGGTCCTAGTAATATTTTTATCATTCATAAAATTTTGTTGCTGATTGAAAAAAAATATGCACAGGGATGCATTTTGGAGTCCAAACTCACATGTAACTGATATTTATGTATTAGGCTGGAATTAGTAGGGTCGTTGTTGGGATCAGGCATCCTTTGGAAAATCTTCGGGGCGATGCTATCCGTGCATTGAGAAGCGAAGGACTGAAGGTTGATGTTATTGGGGAGGAGCTACAGAGTAAAACCATTGAGGTACATTTCTGGTTGTTGCATAATTCACCTAAAAATTTGTTGCTGGTTGCAACTCATTGGAATACTGGTTTTGGTTTTTCTCTTTCAGTTGCTTGTTTTATTTTGCTTTCCCTAGGCACGAATATTTCAACATATCATGAAAAGGTTATTTCTCTAAATAATCGGATCACTCTGATGGGATTGTTAAATTCGTGCCAAACAGTTCCTCCTTGACTTCTGTAAATCTATATGCTGAAAAGCAGTTACAGACTTGCCACCATTTTTTTCCTCTAGTTGGTGCACGCGTGAATAAATCAAAAATCATTTTCATCCTTTCAATTGTCCATTAGATAACTTTACCTCTTATCATTTCATAAGATGTTCTTGAAAGGAACTTTATCTCTTATACATATTGTGAGGCTTACTATCATTGTAGTTTCGCATAAATAATGTTCCCTATCAGATCATCATTGGAAGCTTCCTACAGCTAATCCTCATTACAAGCTGGCCAAAGCCAGAGAAAAAGAAACATGTCACAATTGTCAACCAAGCAGATCTTGAGCTTAGTGAGCTAGGGTCCAAAGGGAGTCCAATAGAAAATCCTTGAATCGAAATGGGATGAAAATATTTGCACATTTAATTAATCAATCAATTTATGTTTATTCCCAATATCTACCATAGGACCCACTAATAGGCTCATTTTGTTTTATTATTCAAGTTGTAATTGTCATCGAGTACGTACCAATTAATTTTATTAAAGGTTCAATTATACTACTCATGGAAGAGTTTAGCTAGAACGGTTCAATACTTGCTGACACTCCAAGAAAAAAGGTCTTTAAAGGCGTTTGCTTTCGGCGTTGGGACAAACGCTGGGCATTTCAGGCATTTTATTGAAAATTTCCAGACCCATCTTTTTCTATCTAGCATTTATTAACTTTCAAGGTCATTTTGGAAATTCTTTTCTTGTACTGTGACGTCCATTTTCTATCAACATGAATATACTTAATTTATATTCAAAAGTATATGAATAATTGATTCTTCATAGAAAAATCTGAGAAAAACTATATCCATCAATAATGGCTAATGCATGTCAATGCAGTGAGTGATCCAGCCATAGAAGTTGCCTCAAGCACTAAAATCAATTATTATGTTACCGGTCCTTTGATAGAGAAAGGAGCAATTGATAGGTTGCCCTCAAGTATCAAGATATTTTCGTAATAAAATCTATAAAATGTTGAGGAGAAAGTGTCTCAAAAAGAAAAAAAAACCTCAATAAGCAACCTCTTTCAAAGATCATCTCAAGTTAAATACATCCTAAGAGAGAAAGGGGGGTTGCAATATTTTGCCCTTGTAGGGCTGCATAAATGTCCAATGTTCAAAGAGTTTCATCAGCACTTCTAGCAATAATCTTACTTTTGCTTAAAGTATATACCTTTATCTGAAAATGTGTCATTGATTTACACCTCAACAAAATGTTTGCGCGTGAGTGGGTGAGAGAGAGAGAGGGAGAGCTGAATTGGCTCAACATTGTAAGATATGCAGTCCTAACCTTGCGATGACCAATCATAGCTTGAAGATACCATTACAGATACATGCTTACTAAACTTTTAATGATCAAGACTTCTATTACTCACAACAGATAAATACCAGTCCAAATGTAACAACATATATGTTGTTAGTATTAAAGAATTTAATAATGAAAACTACATGAACCCACAAAAGCATCTTTTGGTCCACATGTATTAATAGTTTGTTCTCTACAAGAAATTAAGAAGCACGCGAAACTTTGGCTCTATTTTCTCTATGGGAATACATATAGTTTTTTTAGTTTTTCTTTTTGGGAGGGGGAGGGGGAGGGGGAGGGGAANCTGCAATGCAATATCAGACGGACCCAAATAAATAATAAACTCTGCTGATCCAATCCAAGTTTTGTAATTGTAATTTGGGGGAGGGGGAGGGGGAGGGGAAAGAGGAAGGGGAAGGGGACTTAAACCTTTGATCTCAAATGGGTATACATATAGTTACGCTAGTTTAGCACACCAAATTCTTGTATCGAATTGTATAAATTGATCTTGCTTCTTAAGCTGTATACAAAAAAATAATGAAAAATTAATAATGTTGTTCTCTATTCCCTGATTGCAAATTAATCGGGCAGTGATATTAATCAAAAAGACTATGGAAAAACAATGTCAGAAATTTTAGTTAGACAACACCAAAAATAAACAATACCAACCATAAAGGTGGGGGGGGGGGGGAATTATAAAAGCATCTAAGCATGTGTAATTCACAAACTTCCATCTAAAACTCACATTCAATTTAAATTGATGAATCTAACTAGCAAAACCATTGAATCAATTAAATCAGTTGGTCAAGGAAAATTATCGCTAATCATTTGCATAAATAATAAATAATTATCATAGATATGTAGGAAAAAATCTACAAGCAAAACTGTAGTTATCACAACTTCTTCGGACAATAACTTATGTTTCTGTTCTAAATTCATCAAAACTTCCACTAATGGCAATGATTTTGCTTATAATCTGTACTTCTGTAGGATAAAAACTAAGATTAAAATGTAGAAACAATTGATAAAAATGATCCAAATTTTCAATGTGTCTCAAGGATCAGATCGATCGCATTAGTTTTGGTGGCAATTGCAATGAAAAAATACAAACCTTCGGCCAGAGGCCCATCCAAATCACGAGTCTGAAGGGTCCGAGGAGTTAGAATATTTAGGCATTTTTATAGGATCCAAAAACTTGGCCAACCAACTTCTCACCCGTTTTATTATGAGTTAAGAGTTATGAAATTCCAAGAGTTGTATAAGAGTCATGCTTCCTCAGTTGATAGTAACTCCCAATAATTACCATTGTATTTTGGGATTAAATATTCAATGTAAATGTAACTGTCTAATAAAACAATTAAAAATAGATAAATTGGACCAATTTTCTTTATATAAAAATGATTATTGAATTTTATAGAGTTCACTTGTCTGCTTGTTCTCTTGTTAGTGTACGATTATACAAAATGACATTGCTGATGTGAGGTAACTGTTATGTTCAAGATTTTTCCCGTATTTTGGATTGTATGAACTGAATTGCATAAGGTTCAAAAACAAAAAGTTGAATTGCATTGCAATTAAAAACTATAATGTTTAACTAAGCAAGTGATTAATATATGAATGACTACTGATTTCTTGGACCAATAAGAAGTTATTGCAATAAGGTGTTATTGTTTTTTTTTATCTTTTTAAGGACAGTATTATCAATTAAGTTTTTTTGACAAGCATTGACATTCGAAAGTAGTATATAGATTATTAAATCTATTCAAATATTTGGTTTTTAGCAAATTTAGATATACACTACATACCTACAAACATATGATGTAATTTGGTGATTATTTAATAAAATTGAGTAGAAATCCATGTGTTCAATATTAAAATTGTCTCTAATTAACTTATTCCGATCAAAATGAATATCTATTTTAACGGATTCATATATGCACTGTGAAAAATAAAATTCGTTGGACAATTGAATCCGATTTGCATCACATTGTTCAAATCGGATTTGAATCGAATTTATATTGTTTGAAAAAAGATAAGTAAAAGTCAAACAATGAATTTATTAGTTGAATTAATGCAACTAATAAAAAAATAAAAAATTCCTTAAAAAAAGATAAAGTAGACATTATAGAATTTTTTTAAGGATAAATAAGGAAATCAAATTTTTTTCTCTTAAGTCACTTTATAAAAGATAAAGTAGACATTATAGAATTATTGAAGGATAAGTAAGAAAATCAAAAGTTTTTCACTTAAGCCATTTTTATTAGTAGTCAAGGACCAAAATTTCGTTTCGGTGTATTGTTTCGGTCACTTAAAAAATGGAAACATTGTGGCGTATTTTGCAAACATTTTGACCTGTTTCAGAAATAAAATGAAAAAAATAAATAGTTTAAGAATTATTTTGTTAAAATATTGGTTGAAATATATCAAAATATTTTGAAATACCTTGAAATATTCCAAAATAATTGTGCAATTGTGTTGAAATATTACAAAATACTCGAAACATTATGAAACATTTTGAAGTATTAGAATTTCGATTCCATTACTGATTCGTTTTGGACGTTTCGAAACAAAATTTTGATCCTTTTTAATAGTATAGATATAGTTGATTTATGTTGCTCTGAAATTGTGTGGGTTCTTTTGCTTTTGTAAAAAGAGCCTCCTATTCGCTATAGCAGATCACAATTAATATACAAAAATAGTCTAATTTATTCTCTCTCTCACCCTTGCCCACACCCACACCCACACCCACACCCACACCCACACCCACACCCACACCCACACCCATACCCACACCGCACACCACCCACGTGTAACCCTATGCCCCCAAAGGTCAAATTTGGTTTCTTTTCCACCAAAATGATCAAAATATTTCCGTTTTCATGCAAACCAAAACGGTTTTGTGGCTGGATATCAAAATTGCAATGTTTCAAGGTGTTTTAAGCAATGTCTCATAAACAAATTTTGGAAATTTTTTCTGTTTTTATTCAACTGCCAAAGTAGTTCAAATACATGTCTGAAACATTTCCATTTTCGAGCTGACCAAAAATATGCACCGAATCTATATTTTGATCCTTGCCGCAGGCCCATTATTAATCTATATCATGCTAACACATGTAGACACGTTGATGGCTATGACATGACCTGAGTATTGTGGAAAAGGATATAAGGTTTTCAAAAATTTACGGAACATCTCATGTAATAATTGCAGTTTAGGGACTGTGATAGATTAGGTATAAAATTGGTGATTGTTTGAGCGTTAATTTTGATAAACCTATTCACCCTCTTCTAAGTTGTGTCTAGAAATTCCTTGTGTATAATCGTGAGTGAAGATCCACTGCGCATCTTTTCCCCTTGTATCTATGTAAACTGATATGATAGTACTATTTGATAGAGAAGGAAAGAGTTAAGAGATGAAAATATATACAAAATTTCTTGCCAACATGAGAATTTTCAACTACAAATAACTTAAGAGGAAAGGAAGATGAAATTTTGATGGTTAAAGATAGGCCATCGAGTTATTGAGGTGTTAAGTGGCCAACGTAGTCTTCCATTTGGACTTCTTGATCACCTTCTTGATTTCAAATAGAAATGTTTCTTCACACCTAATATATCAGAGTCATAAATCTTAGGGAATACTGATGGTATGAAATGATTGCAAGTGGAGTCAGGAATCCAAATTTCATGACTAGTCAAGACAAGGCAATAGGATGTCATAAGATACATGAGAAACATTCCGTAGTTTAGAGGGAAAACAAGAGAACAAGTGAGCTTACACTAGGCGCGTGATGTCTCATGTCGGCATTGTTGCCATTGTGGTTATTTAAAATTTTAAAAAATTCAGCTTAAATTGAATGTAGATTTTAGATACAGTAAGATAGCTGAAAATGTGAATTAGTTGAAAAGCTTGAGTGGGCAGTTTCCAAAGGGACATTTCATAAATGGTAACATAAGTTTGTTGATCAACCTCTTTATTTTATTGCCCTTATCGAACCTAATAAGTTTCTTGATAATATGTGCACTTTCATCACAACCTTTCTCACCTATGCTGTACTTTTTGAAGCTTTATGTTGTGAAGTCTAATATTCCTAATTAATTGTTAGATTGTGTATTTTAGGAAGCTTTGAAATCCTGTCTCGTTGTCAATGCTCCGTTGCTGTATAGAAATGCCTCTCAAGTGCCATTTTCTGTTCTCAAGTACGCAATGACTCTTGATGGTGAGCATTGGGATATTAAGAATAAGTTTATTTGTTTTATCGAGTTTTCTTTTTTTTTTTCCCTCTTCATTTTTTCCCTTTTTTGGCAGATGAGAAGCCTGATTGACTTTCTATAAATAGTGAGACCATAAATATTTTTATAAATTTGAGATATTATAGTATTTTGACAGGAAAGATTGCTGCTAGTAGTGGACATGCATCATGGATAAGCAGTAGAAAGTCAAGAACTCGGGTTTTTGAATTGCGGGGCAGAAGTGATGCTGTCATTGTAGGAGGAAATACTGTGCGCAAAGATGGTATGAATCTTTGTTTGCTGTTACTTTCAAATGGTGGAGATGGTCAAAATCTTATCAATGGTTTACTAATTCAACTTTGGAATATAGATCCAAGGCTTACTGCAAGACATGGAGGTGGCCATTTTCCGCTTCGTATTGTAATGTCGCAAACTCTAAATCTTCCTGAGTTAGCAAACCTTTGGGATGTCACTGAGGTTCCCACAATAGTTGCCACACAGAGAGGTGCTAGGAAGAGTTTCCAGAAATTTCTTGCATCTAAAGGTGTTGAAGTAGTGGAGTTTGACATGTTGAACCCTAAAGATGTTATGGAATACTTGTACGATCGTGGTTATCTCTCAGTTTTGTGGGAGTGTGGAGGCACTTTGGCAGCATCTGCTATTTCTTCTGGTGTCATACACAAGGTATGCGTTGGTCTTTTCTTTCTAAGTCTATTATGAATGTTGCTTTTGGTGAAATATTGTAAAGAGAAGGAAGAAAAAGAGAAGAAAGAAATATACTAGAAAAGAGAAGAGAGAGGGTTCTCTCCCTTTGTCACTTATATTTATAGATCAACTATCAAAATGACAAAAGTACCCTACTAACACTCCACCTCAAGGTGGTGCAAAGATATCATGCATGGCCAACTTGCCAACAGTTACTAAACACACCATTTGTCAAGATACCTGCAAGTTGATTCCCCCGTTTTCACAAATGTAGTACAAATTAAGTTAGTACTCAAATTTTCCTTGATGAAATGTCTGTTGACTTCTACATGCTTGGTTCTGTTCATGTTGAATTGGATTATGAGCAATGTTAATTCCTGTCTTATTGTCACAATATAATTTCATCGGTTTCTTAGAATTAAAACCTAGTTCCTCTAATATGGATTTCAGCCACAATAATTCATAAATACTTTGTGAGCTCTAAATTCTATCTCCACACTAGATCTAGTAAGAACTGACTATTTTTTGCTACGCCATGATACCAAATTTCCTACAGCGGTACAGTATCCAGATGTTGATTGTAATAGATCCAAACCAATCAGCATCTGAATAGGCTTTCACCTATAGATAATCTTGCTTAGAAGAATATAGTCCTTTACTAGGTGCTACTTTAAGATACCTCAAAATTCGATGAACCGCCTCCATATGAGAATCACAAGGTGAGTGCGTAAATTGGCTTACCACACTGATTGCATAGGCTACATCTAGACGAGTATAAGACAAATAAATGAGCTTGTCTTTGGGATCAACTTTTATCTACATGAGTATCATCAACACCCTTTCCCAGCCTATGATTCTGTTTGATTGGAGTATCAATTGGTTTGCACCCTAACATATTGTCTCCTTAAGTAGATCAAACACATATTTTTGTTGTGAAATGAATATGTCCAGTATAGATCTCGCAACCTCAATGCCTAAGAAATATTGCAAACTTCTCAAACTTTTTATCTCAAATTCTTGAGCCAAGTATGCCTTTAATTTCACTATCTCCTCTACATCATCGCCAATAAGTACAATATCATCAATATACACAATGACTGTAGTCACCTTTTTGTGGGAAGAGTGTTTAACAGAGTATGATCACCATGACTCTAATTATAGCCGTATCTTAACATAGCTCGAGTAAATATCTCAAATTAGGAAGCACGGATACTCACTGAGGGGTTGCAATGGCAGTGTCAGACACGTGTCTGACACGAATACGCGTGTTCGATGGCCGGACACGTGTCCGACACTTGTAGAAGTGTCCTGAATATTAGTTTTGAATTGTTTTAGTTGGATATGGCTCGAATACGTGGGGATACGGGAGGACATGGGAGGGACACGACAAGATATGACGGCGTATTTTTGTTATTTTAAAAATTTAAGGGGCTGAAACGAAAAAATAAAGAAACCAAAGCTATGTCGTTTGGCTTGAAAAAGAAAAAACAAAAGGCAAAAGGGAAAAGGATCTGTGAAGCTTCTTCGACACTTCAGTGTGTCCGAGAGAAAGAAAGAGAAGCGAAGAGAAGAGAAGAGAAGAAGAGAAGAAGAGAAGAAGAGAATGAGCTCGAGAGGACTAGGGGAAGAAGGAGAGAGAAGAGGAAGCAAGAATAACTAGACTGTGACTTGGATCTGGATCTACAATTGTTGCCCAGTCTCTTGCAGGTTCTTCTTGTTGCTTCAATTCTTTTTTTCCAGATCTGCTATTGCTGCCCTTACTTCTTTTGGTCTGTGTGGATTTTCAAAAAATTTGATTAGGTTAATTTGATTGAGTTAAGGTTTTCAAAGTTTGGGGATTTTTTGTGTTGCTGTGTTGCTGCGTTGCTGTGTTGCTCGAGAGGACCAAAATTCTAGACTGTGTTGCTCGAGGGGATCTTGTGGTTTGTGTTGCTCGAGGGGATCTTTTGGTTTGTGTTGCTTGAGAGGACCAAAATTTGGCAATTTGTTGTGTTGCTGCCTTCAGGATTTTTTTTTTGTCTTAGTCATCTGTGTTCCTGCCTTCTGTGCTAGTGTGCTGTTGCTTGCTAGTTTTAAATACTGAAAATTGGTTTTTGAATCTTTGATTTATTTCAATTTAAGTAATGTTTGCTATGTCTTGGTTGTTTGTTATTATTAATGTTGTTGTTATATATATAAAAATATATATAATTATTTTAATTAGTCATATGCTCGCCGTACCCGTGTTTAATATTTTGAGATTTTGCCGTATTTCCATGTCTGTATCGTATCGGATACAATACCCATGTCCGTATCCATGCTTCTTAGCTCTCAAACCATGCTGCTGGAGACTACTTTAACCCATACAATGATTTTTTTTGCATACATACCTTGCTACCATCTATGTGAAGTTCAAAGCCTGGTGAAACATCCATTTATACTTCCTCCTCCAGATCTCCATATAAACAACCTCGATTTACAGCCAAGGAAAGTAAGACACAAATTGAATTCATCTTTACCACTGGGGCAAATGTTTCTTGATAATCAATCCCGTGTAAAGCCCTTAGCGACCAATCTAGCCTTGTATCTTTCAATCGAGCCATTAGCCTTATGTTTCATTGTGAACATCCATTTACACCCAACTGGCCTCTTCCCCTTAGGTAACTCAACTAGTTCACACGTATTGTTTTTCTGAAGTGCATTCATCTTTTCATACATTGTTTCCTTCCGTTTGGAATCATTCCTGTAAATTATTAGGAACAAACACAGAGGACAATTATGATGCAAAAGGTCGATAAGAGGGTGAGAGGTGATGTATGATGCAAAGTTAGATATGAGATGTTGAGTATAAGTTCGAACACCTTTACGAAGAACAATGGGAATATCAGACTCAAACTCAAGAGTAGGGATATCTAATCCTAAGGAATCCATTTAGCAGGTGGTAGATTAGAGATGGTCTTATCCTTCTGTCTTCTTGAATAAACTTGTAACTCCATTTGTTCTTCTTATTGCGGTTCCTCATTATTGCCCTACTCTTGTTCCAATGAAAAGAAAGGCACTGATGAGGCAGATGGGAAAACAAACTCAGGCTTATCTTCTCTTAGATTCTCCCCCTGAAGAGAAAGTTTGGGGAGAAGTAGGTTACTATTTCAAAAAAGGTGATATCCATAGAAATAATTTTTTTTACCCGAAGGAGGATGATAACATTTGTAGCCTTTTTGTGTAGGACAATAACCAAGAAAGATGCATTTGGTTGCTTCAAAATCTAACTTACTTTGGAGCCGAGGAGTTACAGGAATAAAAAAAACACATCCAAACACCTAATGAGGAACTGAAAAACAGTTAGAGAAAGTAGAGAAAGTGGAAGAAAAGAAGATAATACATCAACCGGTGACTGAAAGTTTAGAACTTGAGAAGGCATCTATTGATAAGGTATGCTGATGTAAAGATGAAATATCTCCAATATGACATTGGAACATTCATAGAAAACATCAAGGCCCTTGCAACTTCTAATACATGACAATTCTTTTTCTCAGCAATTCCATTCTGTTAAGGTGTATCAATACAAGTTGCTTGATGAATAATATCATGCTAGGTAAAATAGGATCGAAGTCCCCTACAAATATACTTACCCTTATTATTAGAACGAACAATTTGTACTTGCGTACTAAATTGAGTAAGTACCATCTTGTGGAATATTGGAAACAAGAGAATACTTCATTTTTTTCTTTGAGCAAGTAAACCCACGTTATCAATACATGTCACAAATTATTGAAAATTAGACAAACTAGCAACCTGGGAAGGTCCCTAGACACTCATATGAAGAATGACAAAAGGTGAAATACTTTTATTGAAACTAATAGGAAATGACACAATGGTGTTTTGCAAGTTCAAATACTTTGCAACGAAATTGAAAAATATTCATCTTGGAGAATGAAGAAGGAAATAATTTTTGCAATGAAGCAAATGGAGGATTTCCTAATCTTTGATGTAGTAGCCAAATCTGCTCCTCAGAAGTATCACATCTCTCTAACAAGGTTCAAAGTATCGGCCGAGTCCGATACGACTCAGCCAAGTCATATTAGACTCAGCTCCCACTGAACCGATAACGATACACGATACCAAACTAACACGAGTTTAAAATGAATCGGTTTTGACTTGGACTNCAGACTCAGCTCCCACTGAACCGATAACGATACACGATACACGATACCAAACTAACACGAGTTTAAAATGAATCGGTTTTGACTTGGACTAACTCGGATTGATTCATCTCATTCGAGTTAGCCGATTCACATATGAGTTGAACTGATACACACAACCCACCTCTCATACAACAAAGAAAATGTCAAACAAAAAAAAAAAGAAAAAAGAGATGAAGTCAGAAACTTGAAGAACCCATATGGTACTTTGCAACAGATCAATGAATTCAAATAATTGGTGACACAAACCAGTAAAATCAAGGAAGAATCACTTTCTTCTTCTTCTTCTTTTCCCTTTTCTTCTTTCTGGTAGAGACCAACATCTTGTATATCAGTTGCACAAACCTTAGGCTGGGACAACGACGATCGAGAAACCCAAGCCCAAATAAGTCATTGCTCTCTCTCTCACAGTCACTGGTTTCTCTCTTTTTTCTTGTAGTCGTAGTTGTAGTTGTTGCTTTCTCTCTTCTTCTTTCTCATAGTCGCTACTCTCTCTCTCTCACACACACAGAGAAACTGAAGCCCAAACGAGTGAAAGGGGGACCACATTTCTCTGTCCTTAAATATGTGTTTTTGACCCAAAAAAAAAAGAAACTTATTTTTATGTCTCACTTCTAATTTCGGTTTTCAGTATTTTAATTTCTTTTTTATTCTTTGATTAATTTATGTTTCATTTTTGTGTTATTAAATACTTTATTTTATTCTCTAGTAAAATTCTGTTTTATTCGATGTTATTATATTAAATTTTATGTACATGTAAACAATTATTACGTTCAAATTGATTATAAATATTTTTCGATAATGCCCTCGTAAATTTGTATTTCCTTTTCTCTATGTTTAATGTATTAACTAATATATTTTGGGGATATGATGCGTAAATGATGATATTTACATATTTTAGATTTTTTCATTATTTTTTGGGCCTTCTATCTAGTGTATTGGGCGTTTTGGTTGATACTGTGCCACGACACTGAGACTTATGTGTCTCAATGCCCCTCTGAATCGCTGCCCGATACCGCGACTTTGAACCATGCTCTCTAACATATGAGCTTGTGTAATGGTAGTACTGGCTCTTGAGAATTTACAAAGTAAAGACCATTTTTCTTCTTACCATTGCCAATCATCTTCCTTGTGACATGGTCTTGAAAGACACAATATTAAGGAAAGAATGTTACCCTATAGTTTAATCTCTTGGTAATATCACTGACAAAAAGAAGATTGTTTGAAAGATTAGGAAAATGTAAAACAGATGAGAGATATGTGGATGAAGTGATTGGAATAGAACCTTTACTAGCTACCGATGATAAGGAACCATCAACAATTCTAACCTATTGCTTTCCTGAACAAGTATTATATGATGAGAACAAAGTAGATAGTCTAGTCATATGGTCAGAGGCACTTGAATCAATGATCCAGGGGCAAGAATGAATATTACAAGATGTCCTCAATACTATAGAAAAGTTAGCTCCATGGGCAAAATAAGTGGATGCAATGATAGGTGTCTTCTGCTTTGGCATAAGGACCCATTGAAAAGTTACCTACGTTTTCCACTTCCTTAGTGAGACCCATTGTTTCTATTACAGATGATGGAGCAAAACCAGTACAAGGTGAAGAAGTCTCCACTCCATTCGTAAGATGTGTTCGAGATCCTTCTCTATCACCTAATCGTCCTCCTCTACCTCCAAACTGACGACGACCATGTAATTTCCAGCAAATCTCTCTAGTATGTCTCAACATATGGCAATAATCACAATTCAACTTACCTTTATCATCAGATGCAACATCATTTAGATGTTCTCTCTCAACTTTCTTACTTCCCAACCGGATATCCTAATAAGTGGTAGTAGTAGCCAAGGTTGAACTCTCCTCGGGCATAGAATGAAGTATGATCCCCAACTTGCTCTTTTCTAACTGAACATAAGCATATACCTCCCGTAGGAAAGGAAGATGTTCATACCCTAAAATTTGAATCCTAATTTGATCAAACTCAGGATTCAAGCCAACTAGAAGCTCAATAATCCTCTCTTGTTCAATCAACTTTTGTAGTGTGGTATCTTTAGCACACTTCATGTCAAGTCGTTGATAATGATCCAATTATTGCCATAACCCCCGCAAGGTATGATTATAAGCTGCCAAAGAGGAATCATTCTGCTTAGTATTGTGAAACCAACATTTCAACTCATAAACTGGTGCCATGTTGCCCATCTTCAAGTAGATTTGTGATACTGCCTACCAAATCTCCATTGCAACACATAGAAACAAATAGCCATTGCTAATCTCTGGTTGTATAGAGTGTAGTTGCAAGGACATAACCATTAAATGCTCAGTCTCCTATCGTTCCTTACTCCTAACAAACGACATAGTCGATTGCGAACCAGGCAAGGTAATTGTGCCCATCAAGCTTCACTATTGTAATCTATAGGTTTGGATTTTCAGTCTTAAGTCCAATCTTACTTAAAACACTTGTTGACTGTTTATGAGAGACCGTGCTAGATTCTGACATAGTTACTCTGATTCTTACCTTATCTTAAAAGGCTAGATACACACTGAATAGTTCAAAAAATTAAAAAATAACAAAAACACACGACTATCTATTATCTCAAACTTGAATTTAATCAAACATGAATATCACAAAAAATGGGCAACATCATTGTTTGAGCACAAAATAGACTGCCCAAGACAAAAAAACATGCTTGTCCCCACTCTTAAAGCCATAAAATACAAAAAAAAAAAAAATCCAAATCACTGGGCAAAACATGGGGATTGTACATCGGTACCCATAGTGTCTATTCCAAGCAATTAATCCTCCAAAAGCTGGAAATCGCAGATCCGAAAAATAGGACAATTTTTTGGAAAATGAAAAAAAAAATTGAACAAAGCACCAAATAATTTCAAAAAAAATCCAGAAAAAACATAAATGGATTTTACTCATCAAGTTGACCAAGTTGTTGATTTTTTTTTTAACTTTTTCTTTTTTTTTTTTGGCTGAAAGACATCAAAAAACCCAAAAAAAAAAAAAAATTTTTTTTGACAGATAAAAAAAAAAAATTGGTGTTGTTTCAAGACGAATCTGAGAATTATGGAACCCGTTTTGATCCCATGTTGAAATAATGTAAAGAGATGAGAAGAAAAAAAGAAATAAAGAAACTAAGAAGAGAAGAGAGAGTTTGGGTTTTCTTCCTTTGTCACTTATATTTATAGTTCACCTATCATAAAGACTAAAGTCTCATTCTAACAATAAAGATAAAATAATAAACTATAGATCTTCTAACAGTTCTAGTTTATGATTTGAATTTAACTTGATTTCTTTTTGAAGAGTGCTTGAGTTTTGCTTGATCAATAATGCATACCGTTACTTTTTTTATGGGTAAATGCGAGTGCACTACTTTAGATATCAAGGCCCTTTATACTTACCGAAAAAAAAGGCCCTTTATAGTATTTTATCCAAAGTGGATATCGTTGGCTGGTTACAATTTTGATTTCTTCGGCATCGTATTAAAAATCTATCTTCTCTGCAAATTTTTTCATGATTCTAAACTAGAACACTTGTTTCTTCCCATTCTACCATGTATTTGAAATAATTGTGAATAATTTTTATACCTTATCCAATTGCTTCTCTTCAAATGTCTTTCATGCTTCAAACAGAATTTTTCCCAGTATGTATGTTCTAACAGAACACTTGTTTTTTCCTACTTCATTATGCATATTTCCTGGCTCTCTGTCGTGAGCTACAACTTGCTAAATGTGTGCCTATGTTCATTGATAGATGAGATAGTGTCCATTAATTTTCTTTTTTATGTTCCTTGAGCTAAAATATTGTTCTGTCATAGCATATCCGAATGCATGACATACTTGTTTTTCCTCAAGCTTTTCTATTTTGGATTGGAATTGTACCCTGTTCATCTTTTTCTTTTTATTTTTGACTTGGTAACTCATTGTTGAATGTGTGTGTTCATTCTGTTGCCAGAACATAAATTCGATAAGATTCATTAAATATAGGTTCTAGGCAATGCATAGTTTTTGAGAGTATGTGCTCCAGTTTTGCTTNGTTGAATGTGTGTGTTCATTCTGTTGCCAGAACATAAATTCGATAAGATTCAGTAAATATAGGTTCTAGGCAATGCATAGTTTTTGAGAGTATGTGCTCCAGTTTTGCTTGTTCAGACATTTGTTATGTTGATCCAGGTGTTTGCATTTGTTGCTCCTAAAATTATTGGTGGAAAGACTGCACCTTCTCCAGTTGGTGAACTTGGGATGATTGAGATGACGCAAGCTTTGGAATTAATTGATGTTCACTATGAGCAGGTTGGTCTATAATTTTGTATTCTAGTTTTAAGTTTTAACTACCCTAGCAATTCTAATTCACCTTAAGGATTTGAAATCATATAGTTTATTGTATTTTGTATTATTCTCTTCTTGAATCTAAAGTCTTGATTGTTAGAGCATTCAACCCAAAACTAAATGGCATTGGGTGGAGTCACCCCTCAAGTATATAAATCAACCTTGGTGGACCTAATTATTCGATATGGGATACAAATTCTGCTAACACCCTTCCTTACATGGGACCTAGACTCATACGTGGGGTCAACACTAACACAAAACAACCATGACCACCCAGGTCCAACTCTGAGAAGGGAGAGGCATCGCATCCGTTGAAGAGACGGCAGGAACCCAGTGAACATAGGTATGCATGATAAGAGGACTCGTGACGGTTAAATCAGAACAAGTCACATCATATCACAAATATAATTGTCAGATGGGAATATTAGCTGAAAATGGATTAATGTAAATGAGATTAGATTTATACAAATGTGAAGGACGGGATGGAATATAAAAGAAGGGAACATACTCTATAAAACAACATAACGAGAAACATAGAGTTTGTGTAATAGGATAATTGCAACGATATTCTTTTGGACTCTTATCATAACCCAAAAAAAAAAAACACAGAGAGTGGAATGAACAGAAAGTTTAGTAGAAAGAGCTCTAAGCAAGACAAACTAGACACGTCCAAATACATGCAAGGAAATAGCCGAATTACACAAATCCAAGAAGAGAACCTGAGACCACAAAGCCAAGAACACTTAGCTGATAATGAGAAATGATGCATATGTTGACACTTGTCTGCTCATGATACTTCAAAAAAATGCTGTTGGCAGCAAGGAAATAGCCCAAAGCAAAGCCTAGTGTAAACTGTGGGCAGCAAGAGAATAGTCCAATGCAAAGCCCATACTCCAAAGCAACACCCAACATATCTTACTGCCTAACAAAGCCCAACAAAAAAGGCAGCAGGGACTAAGGCCCAACAAGAGGAAAAAGGCCAAACAAAAAAATGAGAACAAAGCCCAACAATGGGAATAATTACCCAGCAAACAACTTGATTCTGTAAGAGATGTATACCATAAGCCTGCTATGTTTGAGGTGATGCTACTGTGCATATCGGGAGTAAATTAACACAGGGTGACACCAACTGCAAGAACAGTGAAGAACGAGGAAGAATCAACCAACAATAGCTAAGGAAAGATCTAGGAAACCCACCAAGACCAGAAACACAATGCACCAGTGCAGAAGTCCTCTGCCGAATGAACCAGAGGCAACAAAATCCATGATAAATCAACCTAATCGCTTGAAATCCTTCAACTGAGGATTCAAGACACCTAATTGGACTCTTCAGGCATGATTGGTAGCAGCAAATTAGAAGAAAAGTCGTGAAAAGACCAGATCAAAAATTTTGACCATCTTTTGAAAAATATTAGAAAATTCAAAAGGCCAATCAAACGACGTTGAAATAAAAAAAGGAGCCATACCATGTTCTTGCCACAGAAAACTGATAAATGGTATCCCTAATTGTCTCTGATTATAATGTCAGCCCTAGTTGAACTCAAACTTTGTTTCTAATGCACACCACTATGTTTCTAAACTCGTACAGGATCGAAACATGTTTTAATACCATGTTAGAAAATCCAACCCAAAATTAATTGGCAATGGTGGAGTGACCCGTCAAGTATATAAATCAATTTTAGTGGTCCTAATTATTCGATGGGGATACAAGGTCTCTTAGCACCGATATTCCTTTGCTTTTGGGCTTTCTCTGTTTATGCTAAATATCATTGAAATTAGACATTCCTTCCATGTTATTGTGTTATCTAAATATGTTTTCTTTGTTTTTTAATTGTTATACCTTGGAACTTTGATTTGTGTAGTGAAATCATAGGCACATATAATAGATAACTTACAGAGTTACATTAGTTTTCAAACCCAGCATGTTGAATTGTTTGCTTGTGAATCTTTTCAGAACCTTATTATTTAAATAAATTCGGTGGGCACCTAACCTCACTAGCCAATATGAAAAATTTAGGAGCTGGCCAATAAAAAATTGTCCTAGCATTGTTTCGGGCTAGGACTTGGGCCAAAGGTCTTGCTCTGTGGCCTGGACCAATACATTTTATACATTATTATACTATTTTTATTAATTAGCAGCAACTGGGCCAGGATATCCTGGCTTGGAGGTGGGAATAGGCACAACATGACATTGTTGATACACTTTTCGTAGGTTGTGCAACCCGGACCACCCCTAATTTAGTGCCATAGCATAGACTATGCAGTATAGCCTCTCCTTGTTATTTATCAGATTTACTTTTTTTTCTTGCTTTTGTTCTCTATTGGCATACCCTATTTTTTTTTTCTTTTCAAAATAGCAGATTTTTGGGGGTGGTGTATATTTCTAAATGCTCGTTGATTCACATGGGTAGTGGTTTTAGGTATCGTACTTTTTTTCAGAGATGCACTACACTTAACCCATTGTTTGTGTGTGCAAGTATGTGGTGTTATATTGGTTCATGAAGTGTGACGATAATAAGCAATGTGAATCAAAAAAATAAAGTAACATTTCAGAAGTAAAACACCTATTAAAGTAAAACTGAGATTCTTGGAAGAGAACATCTGGCACATAACTTAAAATGAATGGATGTGAAAACATGTCAGAGATTCAGAGTGATGTTATTATAGGGACTATGGACTTGAATGATGCTTGAACAATTGAAATTATCTAAGTGTTGATGCATCATGATTCACAGTATTTTCATCATAGCTTTCGTCATTATTCATTGGCTATCTTAGTTAAGGATGTCTCTTCCTCCTTTTTGTACAATTTAAGAATATTTTAGTTTGTTTCCCTCCAGAAGAAAGAGGGAATAAATGATTGTTTGTCCTTGTCACTACTTTTAACAAGGTTTTTGTTCATGAGGATTGGGGAACTTTAGAAAAACCTTAATCGTTCTCTTGGTAAGGGTGGTGCCTTTGTTAGTTTATTGGGCATTGCAGAAAGAAAGGTGCAGGAGAAGGTTTGAGAATGTCAGGTTAAATTCATATGCTGTTTTTCTGCAAATTAAGAGTGCTCTTCAGTTTCAGGCTTTTGTTTGTTAAGCCTAAGACAGCAGATAGTGTTAAAGGGAGGCTCTTTCTTGCTGACCTTAAGATTGGCTTTGGCTATTCTGTGGTGGCCAAAGCTCTTTGGGTTAAGTGGGATCCTCCTCCTGATGGTGTATTGAAGTTGAATGTGGATGGGGCTGCGAAGGCTTTGAGTGGATTTTCTGGAGGTGGCATGGCGTTAAGGAATCAGGAGGGGCATGTAGTGCTGGCTGCTGCTTTTTAAAATCCAGGATCCAACATGAAAGCTGAATGCTTGGCTTTGTTAGATGGTTTGAGGCTAGTGGTGCAGTATGGATTAGAGGCATATCAGATTCTCATCGAGTCTGATTCCCAGGTTTTGGTTAGAATGGTGCAGAGGAAGCTGAGGTGCCATGGAGGTATGCTCCCATTTTGGGTCAAATTTGGGGGTTTTTTACAAGATTTTATATTCGAATCTCACATGTGTACAGGGAAGCCAATGGGGTAGCTGACTTTTTGGCTTCCTATGCTGTTCAGACAGGGTGTTGCACCGATTTTTCTAGAACCAGTTCTGCCACTTGCTGGGAGGATGTTTCTTCGACAAGATCAGAATTTGTTGCCTGTGCTAAGGGTTAAGAAGACTTTGGCTGTTGGTAGGATGTAGAGGGCATTAAATGTAATTCTTTTTGTTTCTAACCATTTTGAAGGATTAAAGCCTGATTAGGTTTTAATCCTTTCTTTATTTCTTGTAATTCATCAGAATTTTATTCAATAAATTTCTTTTTTCAAAAAAAAAAAAAAATCGTTCTCTTGGCACATTTTTGTAATCTCTTGTTGGATTTGGTTTTATTTTAATTTGTTGTGTAGGCCATGGCTCTAGTTGGGGCTTTTGAGAAAAATGGAACTTTGTTTAGAGATGTTTTTTTAGTTTGTTTTATGGTTGTTTTGGAAGTTGGGAAACAATGGCTTTGATTTATTCAATTTGGTAGGAAAAATATTGTAATTGACAAATACAGTGAGGTGATTATGTATCTTGTATCTCAGTTAAATTCATGGTCAAGACACTATTTAAGATTGAAGACTGAAACAAGATATGGTGGAGAAGCTCAAGCTACATTGCAATTTATGAAGTACGGATACGGATATGATACGATACGGATACGGCGATACGAAAAAACCTAAAAAATTGGATACGGGTATGGCTTGGATACGTCCATAAAATATATATATTTTTTAAATTTTATATTATATTTATTATAATAATTATGATTTATAAAGTGAATCATACATCTACTAAAGATATATAATAATAACTAACCATTCTATAATTAAGAAATCATACATTCATAATTTTTTTTTTTTCAAATAAGGGCCCAAACATATTTGCTCTGATGCCCTTATTCTTTTTTAAAAAATCAAGTAATACTCTGCCGCATCCCTGACATATCCCAGCGTATCTTGAAGTATCTGAAATTCAAATTTATTTATTTTTTAATTCTAGAATACTTTTAGACGTATCAGATACGTATCCAATCGTATCGGATACGTATCTGGCCGTATCGGACGTGTATCTGTATCTGGGAAGTATCCGATACCGATACTTTGACCCTTTTGAATTATCTGTGCTTCATAGATTGCAATATATTGGACTTTTTAGATCCTATCAAGTTTAGGTGAGGTAAGTTGACTTAGATACGTAGTTGTCATGGATTGGTTTAACTTAGATGATAAATTTGGACATAGAGAATAAGTATTCAACCCGTTCATGAGTCCTATGTTTTTGGCGTTACTTTTTTTTTGAAATTTTAAAGTTTTAGTTTTCAAAAATTGTGCTTAGTGGGTTGTTTGAGTCTTGGTTTTTCTAGTAAACTAGTAGATAGCGTTCTGCGTCCACTCTCAGGACCTAGGAAGTTGAGTAGGGCATGTAATAACGATTCCAGTACAAAAACAAGGTGAATTGTGGTTTAGGAGGTATTTTGAGCGCATACTTGTTACTTTAATAGAGAAAGGGCTTGGCATTTCACTCTTTATTGTGGAGTTGTCACAGATTGGCCGACCATTATTGATAGGGAAGCCCAAGGAGCTTTTTCTTTGTGGAGGTTTCACATCCCATTAGTCATTACATTCCTTTTGGGCGGAGGTTAGTTGGTGGTTTCATTTCAAGGATGACTTTTGTTTTGGCCGGGTCAATTGTGATTCCATCTCAAGTGCTCTCAGCATTCCTATATGTTAAATGTATTGTAGTAACTTTAGAGAGAGAGAAACAGAGGGAGAAAGAGAAAATAGGAGTATCTTTCTTATTAAACACTGGGAGACAAAGGACTATATATATGTATGGGTATAGGGTACACAATGTAATGGCTATATTATGCCTTATTCAGTAACACTTCCCCTCATTCAATAACATTTCCCCTCAAGTTGGACTAAAGATATTAAATACTCCTAGCTTACAACAAATGGTAAAACCTTTATCTCTAGTGAGTGACTTGGTGAAGATATCTACCAGTTGATCTGCAGACCGCACAAAACACATGGTAATCTCCTTGGATTGAAGCTTTTTATGAATAAATTGACAATCAATCTCAATATGTTTTGTTTGTTTATGGAAAATCTGATTTGAGGCAATGTGAAGTGCAACTTGATTATCACAAAACAACTACATTGAAAAGGTTAGTGGAATACCAATCTGCATCCGTAAAACCTGTTAAGAATAATAGGGTAGTATGTATAAATTATTAATAGTAAGAGGGTGTATGTGTAATTTTTATTATTGTGAGATAACTATAAATACAAAGTGATGTATGAAAGCTAGGTTAAGTTTTTAACCTCTCTCTGTTTCTTTTTAAATATTGTTTGTAATATTATGTTAGTCCTTCAAACTAAACATGGTATCAGAGCACGGACGATTCTAAATATATTAATACTATTCATCGTATGGTCTCTGTTCATTGTGGTGGTGGTGTTATGGTGTTGTTGTGTTGTGTTGGTCGACGTTGGTTGTCTTGTCCGATAGTGGTGGTAGTCGACTGGTGTAGTCGACGTTGGTGGTAGTCAATTGGTGTAGTCGACTGGTGTGATCTGCTTCGTGGTGGATTTTGGCTTCTGGTTCTGCGCTGGTGGTCTGCGTCGGTGGTGTAATCGACTGTTCTTGGTGATTGTCGACTGTTCTTGGTGATTGTTAGTTGTTGCTGCTGATCGTTGGCAATCGACGTTGGTAATTGTTGGTTGTTGCTGTTGTTCGTTGGCCGTCGACGTTGTGCTGTTCGTCGACTGGTGTTTGTTGATTGTAAATTGCCATTAACGTAAAGTAATATTAGGGTTTGGTGAAGAAGACAACAGAGTCCAGATCCAAACCTGGATCCAGACTTTGATCCAGTAGCCTCAGACCAAATTGACTTAGGTCCAGTTTAGGCTCGGTTCAATTAGTTTACACCGGTTCAGTGGTTCTGGAAGTCAAACTGGTCCGGTTCAGGGGTCCAGAGGGCTCAGACTGTTCGGTTCAGCAGTCCAGCTCTCTTTTTAGTCTCGGTTCAGTGGTCCAGTGGCCTTAGATTGTCCGGCTCATCAAGCCAACATCCTCAGGCTGTCTGGTTCAGCCCTTTGGTATCTGTTTTTTCTTCTGGTTTAGTAGTGCAATAGGTGATTCTTGTTCGAGTTAGTGATCTAGTGATTTTCTTGTTCTATTTNCTCATCAAGCCAACATCCTCAGGCTGTCTGGTTCAGCCCTTTGGTATCTGTTTTTTCTTCTGGTTTAGCAGTGCAATAGGTGATTCTTGTTCGAGTTAGTGATCTAGTGATTTTCTTGTTCTATTTGCTACACTTATGGAACCCAAGTAAGACATTGGGTTGGTTACTATTACACGAGAGGAGTATGCTCAGTTCCTGTCCCAGCAACAGGCTGTCCCATCTCCCTCCACTGCTACTTTTGCCTAATCAGGTATTGCTTTCACTTGTTTATTATCTTCCACTCTTAGTGCCTGGATCATAGACTCTGTCACTTCTGACCACATGACTGGTTCGTCTGATGTTTTTTCTACTTATCAGCTTACTACTTCCACACGTAGTGTTACTTTTGCTAATGGTAGGAAGATTGATACGGGACATGAAGCTGATGACCTATATTATCTTGACTTTGATTCACCTACCCAGGCTCTACAGATTTCGTTGTCTCTTTTTCAATGGTATTGTCGTCTTGGACATCCCTTTCTTCAAAATCTGAAGTGCTAAGTTCCCAGCCTTAGCTATGTGTCGTCTTTGTCTTGTGAAGCTTGTCAACTTAGTAAGCATCATCGTGTATCTTTTCAATCTAGAGTCAATAATCGTGTGTCTAGTTCATTTGAGTTATTACATTTTGATGTATGGGGTCTCATAAAGAATATTTCATCTAATAAATATCCTTATTTTGTGACATTTGTGAATGACTATTCTCGTGTGACTTGGTTATTTTTGATGACAGCTTGGTCTAAATTATTCTCTATTTTTGAGACCTTTCGTAAGAAAATAAAAATTCAGTATGGTTGTCGTATACGTATTTTACGTTCCAATAATGCTGGGGAATATGAATCTGATCCTTTTTCAGCTTATTTGAGTAAAACTTACATTATTCATCAGACTTTTTGTGCTTACACCTCTCTATAGAATGGTGTTGCTGAACGCAAGACCCATCATTTGTTAGAAGGCACTTGTGTCTTGTTATTCCATATGAATATTCCTCGATATTTTTGGAGTGATGCTGTTCTTACTGCTGGTCATCTTTTTAATCGTATGTCATCCTCTGTGTTAAATGGGTAAAACCCATATTCTGTTCTTTTTTCTGTTAAGCCCTTATTTTTTCTAACTCCTAAGATTTTTGGATGTGTCTGTTATGTTCACAATTTGGGTCCTAGGTTCGACAAATTTGACCCTCGAGTTACCAAATATGTATTTCTTGGTTACTCCTGCACGCAGAAGGGGTATCGTTGCTATAGTCCTCTGCACCGATACTTTATTAGTGCTAATGTCACATTTGAGGAATCTGTTTCATATTTTTCAGCACCTTCTCAGCTTTTGGATCTGGGCTTTGGGTCATCTCCTGTATCACCATCTCTTTTCTCATCTTCAGATATTTTGCTGTCCACTGTGTTACCATCTACTTTACCTTTCCATGTCTACTCTCGCTGTCCTCGTCCATTGACCGAGGTGCCCGTGCCGTCTTCCTTGCTGCCTTCTTATCTTGGTACATTAGGTAATTTAGACTCTTTACCTATTACTCTTCGAAAAGGTACTCGTTCGTGTATTACTAATCATCCCATTGATCATTTTGTTTCATATGATGCCTTGTCTCCAGCCTTCTCTTGTTTTACTTCCAAATTATCTACTATATTTATCCCTAAGCATTACAGGATGCATTATCTGATCCGGGTTGGAGGAAAGCTATGGAGGAGGAGATGGATGCCTTACATCATAACGGGACTTGGGATCTCGTTCCTTTACCTCTTGGTTAACGAACTGTTGGTTGTTGTTGGGTGTATACTGTTAAATTTTATTCGGATGGTTCTGTGGAGCATCTCAAAGCCTGGCTTATTGCAAAGAGCTTTACTCAAACTTATGGCATTGATTATGAGGAGACTTTCTCTCCTGTTGTCAGAATTTCCTTAGTTCATATCTTGATTTCTTTGGCTGCTAATCTTGATTGGTCCTTATTTCAGTTAGACGTCAAGAATGCCTTCCTACATGGTGATTTGATTGAAGAGGTATACATAGAGCAGCCACTTGGGTTTACTGCTCAGGAGGAGTATGGTAAGAATATATGTCGGTTAAAGAAATCTTTGTATGGTTTGAAACAATCACCGAGGGCATGGTTTNAAGAATGCCTTCCTACATGGTGATTTGATTGAAGAGGTATACATAGAGCAGCCACTTGGGTTTACTGCTCAGGAGTAGTATGGTAAGAGTGTATGTCGGTAAAAGAAATCCTTTTATGGTTTGAAGTAGTCACTGAGGGCATGATTTGGTAAGTTTTCAATGCAGTTTTAGAGTTTAATCTTCTTCAATGTCAGACAGATCATTCTGTGTTTCATAGACAGACAGCTGTTGGATATGTTCTATTGGTGGTCGATGTAGATGATATTGTGATTACTGAAAATGATTCTGAGGGGATTGTCAAGTTAAAAATATTCTTGTAGGATCGATTTCATTTTAAGGATTTGAAAAAATTCAGGTATTTCTTGAGTATTGAGGTGACTCGATTTAAATAGGGTATTTGTTTGTCTCAGAGAAAATATGTACTTGACATGTTAGAGGAAACAGGTTTGCTGGGTGACAGACCTATTGATGTTCCTATAGATCTGAATCAGAAACTTTTGATGGATGATGGTGTATTGTTTGAGAATCCGGGACGGTATCGCGGATTGGTGGGAAAGCTCAATTATCTCACTATTACTCGACCGGATATTTCCTATGCAGTCAGTATAGTAAGTCAGTTTATGGGATGTCCTAGAGTACTATATTGGGAGGGAGTTACTCGTATTCTACGATATCTCAAATGAGCCCCTAGACTTGGACGGTTATATCGAGTTAATGGACATTTTAGAGTGGAAGGTTTCTTAGATACTGATTGAGCTGACTCTCTTTCTGATCGGAGATTAACCACTAGTTATTGTACTTTCTTAGGAGGTAACGTTGTCTCATGGAAGGGTAAGAAACAATTCGTGGTAGTAAGATCCAGTGCTGAGGCTGAGTATAGGGCAATGACGCATACGACGAATGAGTTGACTTGGTTACTACACTTTCTCCAGGAAATTGGGTTTCCAGTTTAACTTCTNCGTTATTGTACTTTCTTAGGAGGTAACGTTGTCTCATGGAAGGGTAAGAAACAATTCGTGGTAGTAAGATCCAATGCTGAGGCTGAGTATAGGGCAATGACGCATACGACGAGTGAGTTGACTTGGTTACTACACTTTCTCCAGGAAATTGGGTTTCCAGTTTAACTTCTTTTACAGTTGTTCTGTGACAACCAGACAGCTATCCATAGCGCTGCCAATCCGGTGTTTCATGAGAGAACCAAACATATTGAGGTTGATTGTTATTTTATTCGGGACAAGATTGTAGTTAGGGAGATTACAACTCCATTTGTGAAATCTGAAGATCAACTTGCAGATATGTTTACCAAAGCATTGAACCGTACACGTTTTACAGCGATTTGTTCCAAGTTTGGATTATATGATATATATAGTCCAGCTTGAGGGGGAGTGTTAAGAATAGTAGGGTAGTTTGTGTAAATTATTAATAGTAAGAGGGTGTATGTGTAATTCTTATTATTGTGAGGTAACTATAAATACAAGTGATGTATGAGAGTTAGGTTAAGTTTTTAACCTCTCTCTGTTCTCTTTAAATATTGTCTCTAATATTATGTTAGTCCTTCAAACTTAACAAAACGAACAACTTGTCAATGCCCATAAGCTTTATATAATAATCCTTGACCAGGAGTATATTTCAAATATCTTAGGATTCTAACCACGACATCCCAATATGGCACTCTCCGAGATTGCATAAATTGGCTTATAACACTAACAACAAAGGAGATATCTGGTACGGTTATGGTCAAGTAATTCAATTTATCAACTAGTCGTCTATACTTTTCTGGATGTTTAAATTACTCTCTCTGTTCCATCTTCAATTTTGTATTGGATTCCATGGGAGTATCAATTGGTTTTGTACCAGTAAGCCCTGTTTCAGCTAGGAGATCCAGAACATACTTACGTTGAAATAAACTGATGCCACTTTTAGACCTAGCTACTTCAATTCCAAGAAAGTACCATAGCTTACCTAGATCTTTAGTCTAAAACTTTTGTTGCAAGAATGCTTTGAGAGCAATAATACTTTAATTATCACTATTTGTGATAACAATATCATCTACATAGACAACTAAAATGATAATGCTAGATTCGAAATTCTTACTAAACATAGAGTGATTCGCATGACATCGTCGAAGTCCAAAATCCAACACTACTTCACTAAATTTGTCGAACCAAGCTTGAGGTGATTGTTTTAGGCCATATATTGCCTTCTTTAATTGACATACCTTACCACTGAACTCCCCTTGAACAATAAACTCAGGTGGTTGCTCCATATAAACCTCCTCAAGCAAGTCACCATGTAGAAAGACATTTTTTATATCTAACTGAAACAATGGCCACTGAAAAATTTGCTGCTATAGAGATAATCACTTGAACAGATGAGATCTTTGCAACGGGGGAAAATGTTTCTGGATAATCCACACCATATGTTTGAGTAAAACCCTTAGCAAGCAGTCTTGCTTTTAATCTCTCAATGGAACCATTCGGTAGGAATTTGATGACATACACCCATCGACAACCAACTAATTTCTTTCCAGCAGGAAGATAAACAAGTTCCCAAGTTTGGTTGTGATGCAAAATAGTGAGCTCCTGTTCCATAGCTTGGCACCAATCATGATGAGAAAGAACTTCATGAAAAGTATTAGGAACAGGAGTCAATACAATAGTCGATGGAAAACAACGAAAGGTAGGAGGCAAGCCATCATAAGAAAGAAACTGCTTCATAGGATGAGCGGTAGAACTCATAAGAAGTGTGCAAGTGCGTTTACCTTTTCAAAGTGCAATAGGAAGATTGCTATTTGGAGATGACAAAAAATCAAGGCCATAGATGACTTAGAGAGTGGTAGAGCCATTGGGACACGGTCTTTTTACGACAGGAGTACACCTGTGTTAGCAGGTTTTGCTGCATGAGTGAAAGTGGGTTGAGACAAAATAGGAACAAGTAAACGAAGTAGGAACTGATCAAGTGTAACATTATTAGAACTCCAAGAAAAGAAAGGAATCGGCTCGAAGAATGTAACATCAACATTATGTAATAGAAACTTTGAAACTTCTAAATCTTTGATTCAATCTTCTCTTAGGAAGTAAGAAAAATTCGAATGTTCTTCTTTGTGGTTGGCAATAATACCAAAATATCAAGTTGGCTCAAGCGTCTTTATCTTAATCCTTACGGGACATACTAACGACAAAAAGTCGGATTATAGCACTTATACCCTTTCTGTGTGCAAAAATAACCCAGGAAAACACACGATAGATTTAGGATTAAGTTTGTATATGCTTAGGCCTAACCGATGAACAAAAACTACACAACCAAAGACGCGTGCTTAAATAAGAAACAAAGGACAATTTGGAAAGAGAATTTGACAAGGAATTTGACCATCAAGAACTGATGAAGGCATACAATTAATCAAGAAACATGCAATAAGCACAACCTCACTCCAAAAAACTTTATGAACTTTCATATGAAACATTAGGGCACGGGCAACTTCAATGAATGATGGTTTTTGCCTATGGCCACCCCATTTTGTTGTTGGTGCCGCTACACGAAGTGCGATGAAATAAGTTATAAGTAGTGAAAAATCACTAAAAGAAAGATATTCTTTTGCATTATCAGATTGTACAGTGCACACAGACACACCAAATTGAGTCTTGATTTACGTAACAAAAGCTTTGAAGATAGAAAATAATTCAGAATTGTTTTTCATTAAAAATAGCCAAGTTATCCTAGAATAATCGCTTATAAAAGTAACAAAATACTTAAATCCTAAATAAGAAAGAATATGATTGAGACCAAACATCAGAATAAACAACTTTAGAGCTTGGTTTTCGACCATGGCCGGTGGAAATGCTGCAGAACTACGTGAACGTGTGTGACCCGTTTCGAAGATTTTTTGGGCGCCCCTGAAAGTGATGCTGCAACCAACGTGGCTGTGCAGATGGAGTGGCACGCTATTCAGATTGTTGGTTTAAAGATGGCCTTTGACGGCTACGTGGCCAACAACGATGTGAAGTTTGCAACGATGATGGAGGACATTCTGTCCCTCACTGATGCTGTCAAAACCAATTTGAAGAATCTTGAGGATGAATTGACCTTAGTGAAAAGGGCCATGCATTCTTGTCCTAGTGGAGGCGAGGCGAGACATCTTTAAAGATCAAGGTCCCTGAACCTAATACCTTCGGAGGGAGCCGAAGTGCCAAAGAACTAGAAAACTTTCTGTGGGACATGGAGCAATATTTCAAGGCTGCTCATGTGCTTGCTAGAGAGAAGGTGACCATTACCGGTATGTATCTTTCTGATGACGCCAAGTTGTAGTGGCGGACCCGGAACGAGGACGATGCATCTGTTGGGCGTGCAAAGATTGAGACGTGGGAGACACTAAAAAAGGAGTTGAAGGATCAATTCCTTCCTAGAAATTCAATGTGGATTGCTAGAGAATCACTCAAGAAACTCAAGCACACTGGAACTGATCGTGATTATGTGACTGAGTTTAGTTCATTGATGTTGGCTATCAAGAACATGTCCGAGGAGGACAAACTCTTCAATTTCATGTCTGATTTGCAAGGTTGGGTATAGGTTGAGTTACGTAGGCAGGGGGTGCCAGATTTGCCCACTGCCATCGCTGCTGCGAATGGTCTGGTTGACTCCAAAATTGATGACAGTTAAGGCCCAATTGAAAAGAAAAAGAGGGAAGGAGGTGGCAAGAAAGACCGGTCTGGTATTTCCAAAGACGCAAAAGAGGCGGATTGGAATATAAGATGAACGGGGGTGCTTCTAAAAAGCCATACAACAATTAGAAAAAAAGAGCTTTGATTCTAAAAAGACCTACTGATTGCACCAAGGGTTTGCTTCCTCAAGTGAAATCCAGTTTGGCTAAGGCATGGGCGCCTTTAGGCGAGGCTACCCCATGCTAATGCCAAGCCAAAAGTTAAGGGGGTACCAAACCACCCCCACCAGAAGAACTCGACGTCCTCGTTGAGAGGTTGTCCCGATTCCCCTTGAGCTAATCTGGATCAACAAACTTCTTCCTCCGATGGGTAGCTTTAACAAAGCTATCATTTGACTTGTCGAGCAACCCCTGCTTAATGCACGGCATAGGCTAGACCCAGCATACATAGTGTCACACCCCAACTCCAAGGGCATGACCGGTCGTAAACCATAGATCCATAACCTATGGAACACGTAAGCCTAACAATAAACTAATAATATAGAAGAAGAAAACACTATTAACACTAAATTGATCTCATGTCAATATATCAAAGTAAACATACCTAACCCTGTTTGTCCCAATTATCCAAACAAGTAAATATGGCTATACAATATATGCTACGGATGTCACAACACTATTAGTCCCTAGTTAATTTCCTGAGTCTGCTATTGACACTCCAATTGTTTACCTAGAAAAAAAATATTATTTTGAATACATGAGCTACAAAGCCCAGTGAAAGGAAAGACATGCATATTCAAAGCAGCTGAAAAATATTTTTGGTATACGACATGTAAATCAAAGGATTGAAAAAAATAACTTCATCATGATAACCAATTTCTCAAGAATAACACAATCGGATTTGAACAAGAAATCATACCACAATTGTGAATCATATCATAACGGTGGAGACTGTACGATATCCAATAATCGATGAAAACCAAATACCAAAATATATCTCAGGGTTGGATCTAACATCGTACTTAGGGTCACCACAACCTCCCTGGGTCTGATCTCTAAGACGATCCGGTGAAGGTCACCAAGATGCACCAGACACTGTTCCTTCAACCGTTGAGCACTAGGGTCACCTCAGCCTCGTCAAAGTAAGGAGAATCGTATGCCACAAATATTTAGACATTTAGTAAAATATTTTGTAAAGGTAGTAAGGAACCAGCATGATATATTGTTTTTAAAATGTTTAGGAATACGGGAAATTTTCAAAAATACGTAGCATACCAAACCACTCACCTCAAGTTCAAAGAGAATGATATGTTTCTTGAGTGTTGCTTGTTACCCGAAATAGAGTGAGATGTTATTGATGCCTTTTCTCTTTTTTCTCACAATTTCCTTTGATAAAGTGGTCTTCGTTCCTTCTTCTCTCTTTTACTCTCTATTCTTTCTTAATCCAATCCCCAAATGCCCTATTTATAGACATTCTAAGATTATTCTAGAGAATATTGACATGTGACATGTTTAGGGGAGATTCCCTAGAATATTCTATCATCTCCTCTCTCCTAGATCCTTCTAGGTTTTCAACTTTCTTTGCACATAACAATTCCACAAGTATCTAGATTCATTTATAATATTTTAAAGTCTTCTCCAACCTTCTAAATCCTTTCGAAACTTTTTGGAACATTTTAAATCCCTCTAGAACCTTTTAGTATTTTCTAGTACTTTCTAAAATATTCTAGATTTTTCTAGAACTTTCCGGAGTCTTCTAGGAACATCTTCAACATTCTAGATTCTTTTAGATTGTTCTAAACTGTTCTAGGTTATTCTTGAACTTTCTAGAATCTTTTAGACTATTCTACATTTTTCTAGAAACTTCTCAAATATTCTAGATTATTCTAGACTATTTTAAATTGTTCTTTAAAATTTTTCTTACTTTTTACAAGATAATATTTCTAACTAGTTCCTTGCCAAATTGGAACGGGGTATTACATTCTTCCTCCCTTAAAATAATTTCGTCCTCGAAATTATACTAGTTATCCCAACCGAATTAGTGTGATATTCCTGATACATTTGCCCTTTTGCAAAAAATGACCTCAACTGCATGATTCTTTGTAACCAGTTAACCAATTGATATGCCTTTTGTCCAGAGCCTGTATTGTTGCTGCTCTTAGGTCAAGCCACTATGAATATAGAATGATTCATTGTAAATCATGTGCAATGAGCTATAAATATTCTTACTTAACATAGACGCATGGAATATGTTACACCCGCAGCAAGTCGAGGTGATAGAGCCCCTCAATAGACTACCACACCAACTCTATTCGGGACTTTGAAGTGTCTAATGTTACTAGACTTGACCTTTCTTTAAATTGAATAACCTCTCAAGGCGTTGTAAAATCCAATAACGAAATTATGATAACTTCTCATTCCATAACTAGCCGATCAAAACTCAAAGCAAAATCATCTAGTTTCGCANTATCACTTCTCATTCCATAACTAGCCGATCAAAACTCAAAGCAAAATCATCTAGTTTCGCAATTTTGTCAAATTTCATTGTTGATTTCGATAAGCTATCTAAGCCTTCACTCCACCAAGTTTTTAAGATTAACATTATAGAACCACAACTTAATTAAAAATAGTGCCCATTCCAGATTTCACACATTAAAGAATTAAGACATGGGTAGTTTCTGAGGTTAAACGGTTACTCCATAAAATCCAAGGCAACCTCGCGGAAACTGAAGTAGAATGAATTTGACCACGTTAATGATAACACTTTTTGGAAGCAACATTACATGTCAAGGATGTCTAGAACTAAGGGTCACAATTTGTTCTTAGTTATTTTTATATTCTCTCTTTCCCAAACTCTCATGATAGTGTTACTAGTCCTTACTTATTACCTTTAGAATATATCGTTAAGATGAAGCACCTCGCCATATCACAGAATAACTTATGACTTCTAATCCATTATTTTATTGCGTACCCTAAGCCTTGCACATCAAACTCATCTATGAATAACTTAATAATTCTTGTGCACCTCAGAAAAGCAAACTTATTTGATGAAGATGAAGAAATTGATAATTAACCATTACAAGTTGCAAACCTAAAACCACCAGCATCTACCATCTCGTATCTCTCTTTCTTCGATTGTCTCTCATTAAAGTTGTTCTCTTCTTTTACCAACTCATTTATGTATAAAATTTGACCCATATCTCTCTTCCAGACAACTTTCACAATGGTCAGTCATACCCAAAATCTCTTTTCCTTAAAAATACTTTATTCTTCAAAATTCATAATATCTTATCTCCTCTTACTGAAATTAAGTAGTCTATCTTTGCAACTTTTGATGTGCACGCTGTCAAAATATTAATATTTATACGATTGTAGATATGTGAGTGAAATTAATACTTGTTTTTCCCTAGGATTGGTTGATTAATCATCATTACTTGAAGCGGGTTTAAAAGATCAACTCTAGAGACTCAGGACCTCCACCCTAACATTTGACATTACCACAAGACTTGTTCTTTTTACAGAGCTAAGAATTCAGAAAGAAATAACCAAAATCACCAATATCATCCTAAGTTGCCATAGTCATCTTAGAGGTTTCAAATATTGATTACATTAATCGAATCATTAGGTCAAATCAATACATTAATCTCTAAAGATAACCAATTACAATATAAACTCTGAAGTTTGCTCCATTGCTTGTCTATTCTAACCTTATGACCCAACCAATTAAGAAGTTCTTTTATAATCTGATAATTTAACACCTATGACAATCACTCAAATATTTCCAAAAGAAAATGGTATTCATTTTATAATAGTAAGAATCAATGTATTATTTTTCATCAATTATGAAATAAAATTCCAGTAGTCTCAAAATTCTCTAACCATTCGATAATCAATGATCGGCCATTAAATCGCTCTTTTACTTTTAAAATATCATTTTTTCAAATGTACCCACAAAATCATCAATTTAAGATAGATCGATGTATCTTAAAACTTTTGATTTCTCGATGCTCCAACAATAACATTAGAAAATTCCAAGTTTCCATAATTTATTCATAAATATGACTTTCTTCACTAGCACCTGATCAAAAACTATACTATGTCAACTTGCTATTAATCAAGACTATGACTTCACTGATGATTGATACAACAAAAACTTATGAACAAATCAGACTTTTCATCCACATACTCGAATTCATCCACCAATCCTATGGAAATAATCCATATTGTTACCTTTTTACTTCATAACTATCAAATTTTCTGTAAATGCCTAACTATAAGATAGTTCAATCTCAATAAGTCTTCCCGAAGTGAAACTCCTTGTGACATTTTACTACCACTCGTCTTCAAGAATCAAAAGCAAATCTAAAAAGTTATCTTTTTAGAGTATAAACCAGACCTTACGAAAATTTTCACTCAAATATGTAAATTGAGAGAATTAGCCAAACTCTTCAACTAAGTCAAACATCACATCCTTAAGTTATACCTACAAGTCTTCATGAATAACACTAATTTGGATACCTCTAGGCTTGATTCTTCTTCATATCAATCAAATAGAAATTTTCTCTTCACACCTATCTTGATAGAAAATGTTATCCAAAAGAAAATTTTATTTTTTACCTTACTATCATTTTTCGTCAAGAATCAAGAACAACTCCGCAAAATTATCTCTTATGCATTCCAATCTCACCATAAAAGAACTCACTCATTTGCAATGAGTCAGAATCAACCAAACTCATAAACCAAATAAAGAATTTCTCTAACGGTCAAAGAACCACCGTTAATCCCATACTTAGCCAAGTACCCAAAGTTCTAACGATTGGACTTTAACAATTGACTAAAACTATCCCCTTGATCTCATATCAATAGGTCAATCTCCAAATGCAAGGGATTACGATACAATCTTTTGATCTATTTTACTAATTTAATACACATTTACTCAATAACATCCAAATGACTTGTTTGATCCATTCCTAAATTTATGTCTAGCACCACATCCTTTATGATAACACTCTAGATATTGAAAATGTTTACCAATCATATTATCCTAAATGATGTTGCACCGCCACAAATCATCATTTGATTGAATAGTCTAGTCTTAATAATGACTTCAATCAAATCTAAGGATAGTCACTGAAGGTATTACCTTTAATAGTTGAGTCACTTTCTTAACCATAAGAAAAACTCTAATAAATCCAACAAAATTTTTAAAAATCGAGTATCACCATCATTTATAGCATCTATCACTATTTTCCACCATTTAGATTATCATCACTTTATCAATCATTGTCCTCAATAATTTAGACCATCTCCCTTTAACTCTGCATCTATTACTATCCTTCAACATTTGTATTATCACCTTTTCTGTATAACTGTCTTTCACTATTTGGGATTATCACCTTTCACTAATTCATCTATTTACTAACCTCTGCCTTTTGGATAATCACCATTGACCATATCATATGCAACTATTCTCAACCTTTTGGATTATCAACTTTTACAACTCTACAAGTCATTATTCCATTCCACTGTCCATGACAATAAACTTTGAAGTTTTGGTGTTCTGCAAAAGCCATGATCTAGTTAGCTCTTCACGATGAAGTACTTACACCAAGACACTAAATGAGACTAATAAATACTTTTACGTGAAAATATCTAACTCTTCCAAACACAAAAGATTGCATAATAGATACCCAACCACAAAATCAATTTTTCCCAAATATAAGTATAACCATTAAAATGAACTAGTAGCTCCCAATTTGTTTACTTTAAAAAAAGCTATCCACATAAGGTCACCCTATTTCTTGTTTCGTCCAACAACATACTTTATTAAAACCATAGAGAATATTATATGACATTATCTTGACTTCAAAATCACCATATGTATCGTCTAAGGTCCAAAAAAATAAGCATGGTCAACCATCACCAACTATTCCTTTAAGCAATCTATCAATCTCAAATTTAGTGAATCATTATACTAAAATGTGGCTCCCTTATAATACAAGCTGATACTCTAACCTAAAATGTCAATGTTTGAAACTCAAGAATCATCCCAACCTTTTTTTCTAAATCATCATCATAAAGAACTAGTGTACTTTGTTGCATCGGTACTTAGGAGAAAAAGCTCTATTGGATGCCAAGAGCAATGCTCGTCCTTAACACTCCAATAAACATATTATCTCATAACATCTTCACTCCACACCATCAAGTATATTTTTTTCAACTTATATGACCAAAAGAATTCTAGTAACCTTAACCTCCTCCATAAATATGACACGGCTATAAATGCCCAAATGTGTGTCGCAACCTAGGTTTTGATACCACTATTGTCACACCCCAATTCCAACGACATGACCAGCCGTGAACAATAGATCCATAACGTATGGAACACGTAAGCCTAACAATAAACTAATAATATAGGAGTAGAAAACAACATTAACACTAAATTGATTTCATGTCAATATATCAAAGTAAACATACCTAAACCTGTTTGCCCCAATTATCCAAATAAGTAAATATGGCTATACAATATATGCTACGGAGGTCACAACACTATTAGTCTCCAATTAATTTCCTGAGTCCGCTGTTGACACTCCAATTGTTTACCTAGAAAAAAAATATTATTTTGAAAACATGAGTTACAAAGCCCAGTAAATGGAAAGACATACACATTCAAAGTGGCTGAAAAATATTTTTGGCATACGACATGTAAATCAAAGGTTTGAAAAAAATAACTTCATTAAGATAACCAATTTCTCAAGAATAACACAATCGAATTTGAACAAAAAATCATACCACAATTGTGAATCATATCATAATGGTGGAGACTGTATGATATCCAATAATCGATGAAAACTAAATATCAAATACCAAAATATATCTCAGAGTTGGATCCAACATCGTACTTAGGGTCACCACAGCCTCCCCCGGCTCTGATCTCTAAGACGATCTGGTGAAGGTCACAAGGATGTACCAGACACTGTTCCTTCAACCGCTGAGCACTAGGGTCATTTCAGCCTCCCCCAGGTCTGTTCCTTAGTGGTCAGAGTCACCCGCACACAGAGGAATAATTTTCTTGGACTTTTAATTTTGGTCCCATTCACCATTAGTAAGTCTCACCATATAAACAAGTGATTGAGTCACAATACTTCACAAAAGAATTCATCAAAATAAGGAGAATCGTGTGCCACAAGTATTTAGACATTTAGTAAAACATTTTGTTAAGGTAGTAAGGAACTAGCATGATATATTATTTTTAAAATATTTAGGAATACGAGAAATTTTTAAAAATACGTAGCATACCAAACCACTCACCTCAAGTCCAAAGAGAATGATATACTTCTTGAGTGTTTCTTGTTACCCGAAGTAGAGTGAGATTTTATTGATACTTTTTCTCTTTTTCTCACAATTTCCTTTGATGAAGTGCTCTTCTTTCCTTCTTCTCTCTTTTACTCTCTATTCTTTCTTAAAAGTGGAAGACTACTTNAGAATACGAGAAATTTTTAAAAATACGTAGCATACCAAACCACTCACCTCAAGTCCAAAGAGAATGATATGCTTCTTGAGTGTTTCTTGTTACCCGAAGTAGAGTGAGATTTTATTGATACTTTTTCTCTTTTTCTCACAATTTCCTTTGATGAAGTGCTCTTCTTTCCTTCTTCTCTCTTTTACTCTCTATTCTTTCTTAAAAGTGGAAGACTACTTGTGCCCTAGTATTCTTAATCCAATCTCCAAATACCCTATTTATAGGCATCGTAGGATTATTCTAGAGAATATTGACGTGTGACATTTTTAAGGGAGATTCCCTAGAATATTCTATCATCTCCCCTCTCCTAAATCCTTCTAGGTTTTCAACTTATTTTGCACATGGCAATTCCACAAGTATCTAGGGGTGCCAATGATGGTGCCAATGATGGTGGGTTGCTAAGCAGCTTCACTAAAACTTTCTACTTCCCATATAGGTTTGTTGATATGATTTCGATCAAGTAGACTAGTACACTTCTTTGCCTTTACCAGTAAGGTATAAATCACTAGTTCGTGTTTGCAGTGAAATATTTTTTGTTAATTAACTGATACTCCTGTGTTGCATGGTGATTCAATTAAGATGAAAAAATCGTTGAAAGGCTTGATCAGATACCTATCAATCATGGAAAACCAAAACTAGATGATGAATTTTTTGCAGAAAATTACTGTATAAATACTATTTATCACTATGGTGGCTTTGCGATTTAGGACTTTGCAATTTTTTTTTGGTCCGATCTTGACTAGTAAGGCTCGATTTAGATGGATTTAAATTACCCATGTGTTTTTGTTGAAGATTGATAAGTTTTTTGAGAGAATTTTGACGTGTTTTGGCCCTCAGCTATAGTACCGCGACCTTTGACACTTTAGATCTGACTTTTGGAGTTCTCCTAGGCTCGTTTCTTGTTCAGATCTACCTAATGAGGCTCGACTTGGGGAGATTTATGATGCTCAGGGGCCTTTGTTGTGCTTTGTAGTGGATTTGTGAGATTGTTTAGCTTGATCTCACTGTCGGCAGTACCTTTTACTTAGATCATCGACTTGTTCTTCACGATAGGCCACTGTACTAGGGTTATTCGACCCTTATTTGCTTCGGGATTTTTTTGTTGTTTTTTTTCTCAATCCATGAGGTACTTGGGTTGTATTTGTTTGCTGGTTTTGTGACTTGTCGCTGTGTTTGTGTGAACTTATTGTGTGGACATGTCGGAAGGGAGTGTAACCTCTAATAATTTCACTCAAGATGAGATGCTGGCTCTTAGACGCCTGATTGTTCGACTTGATGTTTTCTTGACTACAACTTCTAATCCTACCTCTTTTTCCAAATTTGCTCATACTGGTATATATGTTAGTGTATTTACTGTGTCATCCTTGTATATTCCTTGGATAATAGATTTTGGAGTCACGGATCATATGACAGGTTCTTTTAGTATTTTCTCTTCATATTCTGCTTGTTCTGGTAGGGATAAAGTTAAGTTGACAAATAGATCTTTATTCTCTATTACTAGGAAAGGTTCAATGTTCTTTATGTTTCTTATTTCTCCCCTAATTTATTGTATGTTAGTAGTATTACCAAATCTTTAAATTGTTCAGTGACTTTTTTCTTTGCTTATTGTATCTTTCGGGAACTGGAATTAGGGAAAACAATTGGTAGTGATAGAGCATATGGTGGTCTATACCTCTTGGACGGTGACACTTTTTCTCGGTCTATCTGTCAAGCTCTCCATGCAGATGGTGTTTTAGCCGTTCAGCTCTTATATCAGTGGCCTAGACGTTTGGGACAGCCCGCATTTGGTGTTTTAATGCATTTTTTTCCTAATCTAGTGAAGCATTGTAGAAGAAATCTTTTGTTTTTGATGCTTATGAATTTTTTAAGTATAAACGTTCATCTTATCCTAGTATTAATCCTAGAAGTAGAACACTTTTTATTATTATTCATTTAGATGTGTGGGGTCCTTCTCGTGTTATTTTTACTTCTTATTATCGTTAATTTGTTACCTTTATTGATTGTTATTTTCGTCTTACTTGAGTTTACCTACTATACAATACAGATGAAGTTTTTTCATACTTTAGATCTTTCCATAAAATGATGAGTACTCAATTTGATGCCAAAGTTAAAATTCTTCAAAGCGATAATGGAACCGAGTATATTGATGGGGAATTTCGTTCTTATCTCAATGAATATGGCATTTATTCTGTATCAAATCACTTGTGTGAGTATCCCTGAGCAAAATGGTGTAGTTGAGCGAAAAAATTGTCATGTTCTTGAAGTTGCTCGCTTATTGATGTTTACTATGAATGCTCTTCAATCTTTTTGGGGATGCAGTTATTAGTGTTTTTTGTCTTATTAATCGTCTACCCTTAAGTGTCCTTCAATTTAAGTCTCATTTCGAGTGTCTTTTTGAGTTTTTTTTTCATTCTTTCTATTTTTTCCCTTTTCCCTTTTCCCTAAAGATTTTGGGTGTGTTTGTTTTGTACACGATTACAGATCCTCTAGAAGAAAACTTGACCCCAGGGCTCTATGATGTATTTTTTTTGGTTACTCTACCGCCCAAAAGGAATATAAATGTTATCATTCTCAGTCACAAAGAATGTATGTTAGCATACCTTTCGTGAATTTGAGTCCTCCGTCTCCACTACTCGGGCATTTCTTCAGGAGGAGAATACCATTATAGGGAAGTGATGTTGTCTGGAGCCTTATCTTCAATTGCATGTTCAGTGAAATGTTAGTCTGGGAAACAACAATTTAAGGAGAAAAAAGGTGATGGGAGTGATCCACATGGTGTTCACCTCACGGGGATAATCTGAAGACTTATTCTTGGTGTCAAAAAGTACAGATTACCCATGTGCCACCGTATCAGTCTGATTCCTCAATTCCAGTTCCATCCTTCACTAATTTAGTATATAATGAATTTCAACCTGTTACTCCTGCTATTGATAATCCAGGTGATGACTCTAATCCTTTTATTGTTGTCAGAAAGGGTGTTCGAGTTTGTACTAACATCCTATCTCTAATTTTGTCTCTTATGATTCCCTGTCTCTATCCTATTGTGCTTTTGATTGCTCCTTGTCTTCTATGTCTATTCCTCAAGGTTAGAAACAAACTCTTATTGATTCTAAGTGGAGAGAAGCTATGGTAGAGAAAATGAAAACCTTGAAGAAAAATGACACATGAGAATTGGTTCTTATTTCTCCTGGATTATTGGCAATAAGGTGTAGATGGATTTTTACCGTCAAACAATAAGTTGATGGGACTGTTGAGAGGTACATAGCTAGGCTAGTTGCTAAGAGATTTACTCAGACATATGGTATTGATAATCTGGAGACTTTTGCTCCTGTGATAAAGATGAATTTCATATGTACTCTTATCTCTTGTGCGGCAAATTTGAGGTGGAGTTTATAGTAGTTGGATGTGAAGAATGCTTTTCTTCATAGAGTTTTGGAGGAGGAAGTGTACATAGAGATTTTTTCAGCTTTTTCATCTCCAATGACCGGAGGAAAAGTGTATAAGCTAAATAAATCTCTTTATGGGTTGAAGCAATCCCCTAGAGCTTGGTTTGATAAGTTTCTTAAAGTTATGATGAAATTTGGATACAAACAGAGTCAAAGAGATCATACCTAGTTTGCCAGGTTGATGGCAAGACTACAAATGATAGCATGAAGTCACCAAGTTGAAAGCTCAGTTGATCAAGGAGTTCAAAATCAAAGGCTTGGGTCCCATGGTATAAGGTTGCGGTATCGACTCTCAACTCGGAGGGTACTGATACACATCGGTCGCGGCGTCGCGGTACTGTATCGGCCGCCAATACGAGTAAAATGCTTGATAGAAGGCCCAAAAAATTCTAATAAAATTATAAAAAATATATATAACATAATTCATGCATCATATATCCTATATAGATAAGATTCAAATCATAATCAATGTCTCTAAGTTAACTATACAAATCGGGTAAATTATTTTCATCATAAGAATAAATATAGATCTAATATAAATTTAATACTTAATTATACATAATCAAAAAATTGAAAAATACATTTTGAAACATTATGTTAATTTATGTTTCAAAATATATAAATTTTTTTGGGAAATTTTATCATACTTATAAATTACGTATGCATTATGTTTTTAATTGTAAAATTTGTTTTTATATGCATATAATTAATAAGAGTATAGTTTTATTAAAAATTGAAACCCTTATTTGTCTAATATAATAATATTTAGTATAATAATAATTGACTCAGGTGAGACCGTGAAAGACTTAGACCAACCAATGCACATAAGCTCCAAGCGGCGAAGAGAGAGAGAGAGAGAGAGCACCTTATATACTTACCATCGGTGTTGCCTATGCGAAGAAAAAAAGAAGGCTACTGCTCCGACACTCGAATGGAGAAGGAGCTGTCGTCGGTGTCGCTGCTCTGATGCTCGAATGGAGAAGAATCAACTGTCATCGGCGTCGCTGCTCTGACGCTCGAATGGAGAAGAAGGGGTTGTATAGTATAGCCGCTGTATGTAACTCACTAACTGGACAAGATCTACAGATTTTTCTTTGAATCATTTCAATTTCTGTTTTAGGGTTTGTTGATTTATGTTACTTTGATTTCTACATCTTTGGGTCTATGAATCTACATGTGGAATTGGTTTTTTCTTTTCCCTTTCTCTTTTTTTCTGGGTTTTTTACATTGATCTATTGATGATTCGGTCCGATTCAAACGATTCAACTCCGATTTCAACCGATATCTCCGAGTCGTCATCGAGTTAAGGCCGATTTGCTTGAGTCTCGTGTTATTTGCGTACCGTGTAACGGAATCGGATTGGTGATAACCGAGGCGGATACGACTCGGCCGATACTTTGAACCTTGTTGGGTCCACTAAGATATTTCTTTGGAATTGGGGTTACCAGATCAGACAGAGGTATCTTTATGTCCTAGAGGAAGTATGTTTTTAACCTTCTTGAAGAGACAAAGATGTTGGGATGCAGACGTACAGATTCTTCTATTGAAGTCAACTATCGATTGAATAGTGGTGTTGGTGAGGTAATAGAGAAAGAGAGATGAATAGTGGTGTTGGTGAGGTAATAGAGAAAGAGAGATACTAGAGACTAATGGGGAGATTAATATTTCTCTCAATTACTCGTTCTGACATCACTTATGTAGTGAGTGTTAGTCAATTTGCGCATGATCCTTGTGAAAGAAATCATGTAAAGAAATGTAGTGGAATTAAAAATAATTTTAATCCTTATCGTAAGATCAATTCATGTTTAATACAAATCGATATATCTACATAGAAGATTAAGAGTTACTTCTTGAAGTATGTTTTTACAATCTTCAACCTTTATCAAAAGTCTTGAATCTTCAAATTTGAATTTGATCTTTACCCTTAGCCTCGCAATTGTTTGGCCTCTATTGGCCTCTATCGGTATCCACATAAATTGACTAACTTGAAAAATTTACCACAACCATTGATCAAATAGTATAGAGAGAGATGGAGTGGATTTTCTTGTGCTAGCATTTGAGTGTTATTCTCACGACCCACCTCCTTTAGGAGGGATTTTATAGAGCCTTAGAAGACTCCAATCCTAGTTTGGATTAGTTGCAAGTATCCAATAATGACTTCTTTAATACTTATTAATTGTAATAAAGTCCTTTATTAGCTCTTAATTAAGTTTTCACAACAATTAACTCTTAATTAAGTTTTCACAACAATTAACTCTTAATTGATTTTATCTCTTTTATCCTTTAGTTTTCTATCAATTTTATTGTGTGTGACCGTATAAGTTTAAGCATACGTAGTTGTAGGCATTCAATATTAACTTCAAGTAGCTTTTCAAGTTAGAATTCTTTTTAATTTAGTTTGAATTAGAACTCTTCTAATTCTCCTTTTATGAAAAACTACATATTTATATTAATTTTATTCTTTGGACTTGTACTAATCATAAGTGACACCTGACATTATATCATGATCAATCTTCAAGTAGCACGAAGTAGGTAAAGAACCCATTCAGTCTACAATTATCATGTAATTCAATCATTCTATCAGATAATGCTCCAATTGAATTATTAGGATATAGAATTATTGTCAAACCCCTAACTCAATCTTTTGTGTTCGATCTTAGAACTATAACTCCTAATAATCAATTAAAAACTTTTTTCTAATTGTTATCTAGCCTTGGACAAGGACTGTTTGAGTCATATCCTAGAAAATCACATAGGATATTCTCTTTTTTTTTTTATTAAGGGTGATAGATTCCATGTTTTACGCTCATAAATCTCCATGCGTGTCTAACTATGTCCAATAATGCATATTCAAGTTGTATAGTTAGTATATGGATATGTTGTGTACAGGTAAAATATAGAAGTTCATGTACAAGACAACTATGGTGTCTCAGGTCTAAGAATCAATTGAATAACATTAAAATGGGTTTGTAAAACTTTATATAAAAAATCCTATGTTAGTTAATGGTCACGTTCAGTATACTTATTCTCTAACAAGAACCCACACACCTATTTCAATGTCCCTAGTGACTTGGACAAGCCATTTCATATCAAATATGATTAAGCATAGTATATGCTAGTTTATCCAGATTACATAGTGTCCACATATTAATTCTATGACTAGAAACCTTCAAGAGTCAAGTACTAAGAAGTATAGGTCACTTCTCGACACCTTCAGAAATTATCTTTTTAACTTATATTCTATGTTAAAATGAAATAAAATAGTAACATGATAAATAAATTTGCCCTTATATTTAATCAATAAATGAACGTTGCTAGTACAACCCTAATACCATTTGTGTGATTGATCTTTAAGCATACTACTAACACTTGGAACTGTCATCTTGAAGCCGTGTATTGCATATTGACGTATATCAAGTCAGCTCTGGGAGAAGGGATTTATTCTCTAATAATGACCGTTGAAAGTTGAAAGCATTTAGTGATACAGACTGGGTGGGCTCAATGGATGATAGAAGATTTACTTCAGGTTAGTGCACCTTGATTGGAGGAAATTTTGTCATATGGTGAAGCAAGAAGCAGTCAGTAGTGGTTAGATCTAGTGCAAAAGTTGAATACAGATCAATGTCCCACGGAGTTTGTTAGTTTATGTGGTTCCAAACACTATTGGGAGAGCTGAGAATTCATGATGATAGACCTATGAGACTATATTGTGACAACAAGGCTACTATTAACATTGTTCATAATCCAGTTCAACATGACAAGACCAAACATGTTGAAAAAAGTTTTTCATCTCATTGTTTACAAGTTGGGCATAAGGTATATTTATGCACCAACTTGAGGGAAGTGTTATGTTATTTGTTATTTCTAGACTTAGGATATATAAAAGTTGGGTGTAGCTATGTAACCTAACACACTACTCTCTTCTCTTAATATACTTTATTCTCCTAAAGTCTTCTCTTCTCTTCTCTAACCTTAATTACTTTGTAATTTAACTGTTATGATTAAAATTAATTATATTATGTTTGATTGTCTTCTTTATATATAAGTGGAAGCAGCTTTGTGAGTGATTTTGATTGAGCAATGAGACTTGCCATTTGGCCTTCATTTTCCTTTGAGAACCTATGTTTGGTTGAATCAGCATCCAACTTGCAGTTTTCTTTTGTTACCCTATGAGAAAGTTTAGTTTCGACTATGGTGTGAAAGAAAAATCCTGTCCTCTTGTGCTTTAACTGCGTCGTCTTCAGTAACATTAATGTTGTATGGTAAGATGTTGATTGAATTAGGTAAAGTTTTGCTTGGTATGGCTTTTGATCTCAATTCATTGAATGGGTAATAATCTACCTTAATCACTTTTTTTACCACTCTTTTTGTTGGTACTTGTGAGGATTAGATTAAAATGTGGTTCTGTTGCAGTCGCTTGAATTAATCAGATTTGATCCTCCTCTTTGTGGACCTGATAAAAGGAGCAACATGAATCTCTGAGAGGGCTTACAGAAGAGCTGTTATTTGTCAGCTGCTAGTAGTAATATGGACTTTCACAATTTTTAAATCTCATTACAGGATTCTTTCTGTAGTTCAGAACAAAGATAAATGTTTTGACATTTTAAGTAGAAGAAACTTTGTTCTAAGTCTAGAGGTCATTACTTAAATGATAATTACATCAATCCATTGAGAAGGAAGAATGTCTCTGCAGGAGTAATTTAAAGGGAGAAATTGGTAACACTCTATTGCAAGAGAACGGTGGAGGCATCCCTTTTAATATGACAACCAGATGTCTTCTTTTGCCAGTTTGATTTTCTCCTGATCACAGTGCTGCAATGTCTCTTGTTGGGAGAAGAAAAATTCTTTTTGTGCATCATATATTCCCTTGTGGCTGGCGTTGAGGGTTTTATGTTTTTCCCGGCGTGTAATCGTTGATGTATATCTGTACCGATATGCAAAACTTAGAATTTGATGGGCAACAGTCACACTTTGCTATCTTTTTCGTCAACATATATGAGAAAAATTAAGATGTACCCTTTTTTTTATTATTTTCCTTCTGTTTTATTTTTGTGGAGCAATTTGCTCATGGTTAAGGAGAGGAAACCTCTTTAGTTGTTTCTTCTTCATCAACGTAAATGGAGAATAAGTGTCAAAATGATCCGGAGATGAATATTAACAATTTGTCAGCCATTCGATCATAATCTGACAAACCTCTGTCCTCACTTGTTTGTTCTATGTCTTCGAATGCAGTTATGTGCTTCTGATGGCATGGAGATCATAAATTTCCCAGACTAAGATTTAGACTTTTTGATTCAAGGTCATTCTTATGGAAGCATTACTAAGCTTCCAATTATCTCCTCCATTGTGTTGTATTTTTGCTTACTTCTTACCCATGACCTGCAGATTGGACCTGATATGCTTATCAGTGGATTTCTTCAGCCTGTTCCGGACCTGACACCTGTTATTCCATCAGTAGATGAAACTTCTGCAATTGACCCAACCATTTGTCCATATGAATCAAGCATCATATTCTTTTATAAAACATGGGATCCTTATGGAGCTTTTTCAAACTTCTCTCCTCATCCAATTCAAATGCTTGATGAAAATGGTGATTACTTCACGTGGTTAAGTGTGGAGCACTATTATCAGGTCATATATCTCTGCATACATTGTATATGCTTGCTGCATGTTTCATAGAACTTCTGTTAAGATATCATACGAAGTGCAGGCACACAAGTTTGTTGGGGTGAATGATGCTGTAGCAATAAATTGTGTTGAAGACATAAAATCTTCAAAAAGTCCCGAGGAAGCATCACGAATTGGAAGGAAAATGCAGAGGCAGCGCCCTGATCTGGTATGGATTCTTCATGCGAAAAAGTGGGACGCAGATTGGTATCTGACTTGACAATCTTGCTTACGGTATTTTAAACATTAAAACATGAAAGTCTTAGGTTGATAGCAAACTAATAGAGAGAGACCTTCCTAGTGATTTTACTTTCTTTCCACCATTATTTGGTCTTAAAAAGTCATTTCAGGGAGAAATATTAGTTGCTATATCGAACAAGCTGATCCTTAGTAATTATTGTTTATACTTATTTTCGTTATTTTGTTTTACTTCCTAGACGTGCAATCATATTGTACGGAAAGAGGTGTTTTAACTAGGAATCACACCGAAGTGTCTGCCATTTTGTTCTGCAAGAGTGAAGGGAACAAATGCTTTTCCTTTGCTTTGGGGTTAGGTTCATTGTACAAGAGTTTTTCTTTTTCATTTTATGCCTGGTAATGTATCTAAGGATGTGCTTACTAACAGGGAAAACTGATTCATGAATGCTGCTTATAGGATTTAACTCCTGCTCTCTTAGCAGCAACATAAATTATATTTTTTGATGACTTTCCATTTCTCCCAATGGAAGAGAACTTTACTTATTTGTCCAATTATAAATGTTTGCCTGGGTGATGAATAGAGCCTTGGTGTGTCCATTGATGCAGAATTCATTGTTTACATTTTCTTGACAACCTGAAGCACTTTCTTCATGTCTACCCTGCAGGTAACACCTGATTGGGAATCTATCAAGACTGATGTTATGTACCGGGCGTTGAAATGCAAATTCTCGATATATCCTCACTTAAATTCTATGCTTCTCTCGACCACGGGGTGTGTCCTTGTAGAAGCTTCACCCCATGATCTCTTTTGGGGAGGAGGCCGAGACGGAGAAGGCCTAAATTATCTTGGTAGGCTACTAATGCAGTTGCGATCAGAGTTTCTGGGTGACTCTCAAACACAGAATGGGATCTCTGTAACTCATCAACAACGGGAAGATGAAGTGAAGAGACCATGACAAATGAGCGTACTTGTTTTTTTGACATCACTATTGTGGAAAAAATCAGTTTATTGGAAAAGAACTTCATTAATATCAGTTTGTTTATTTGCAATTGAAGCAGACCACGGTCTGTTTATATTCAGAATACTCACACATCTTGCAATGCATGCACACACAAACACAGAGAGAGTGTAGGCCCACATTTTTTTTTTTGATGGCATCGAGACTTGTTTTAGTTACTAGAGTCTCTATTGAAATAATTACAACGCCAATCTTAGATGTACGGATATTTATTGGTAAAATTTGATTTTATGGGAGCCAAGGACATAAACTGAGGACATGGTCACTTAATCACTTGCTGCAGTTACTCTTTAGTTTTTTATTGGGGTCTATCTTGTAAAGGTACTCAGATTGGATCTGTGATCGATTTTTAGGTTTTGTTCTTGTTCAATTATTGAACCAACTTATGAATTTGGCATGGGTCGGATTTTGTCTCAAACTAATTTTAGTTTGTTTAAGTTCATAATAAGGCTGCACATTGTTTGGGTTCAAGGTATCTTTATTTTTTTTTGAGATTAATTATACTGGAGGTTCCTAAAATATGATTTTTGTTTCATTTTAGTTTTTAATATTTTAATTATATCATTTTAGTCTCTAAAGTATTGAATATGTTTTATGTAGTCCCTTAAGTAGAAAACGTCTAAATTATTAACGGTTCTTTATCAAAAATTTGTCACGAGATATTTAAATATGAGTNTTAAAATATGAGTTTTGTTTCATTTTAGTTTTTAATATTTTAATTATATCATTTTAGTCTCTAAAGTATTGACTATGTTTTATGTAGTCCCTTAAGTAGAAAACATCTAAATTATTAACGGTTCTTTATCAAAAATTTGTCACGAGATATTTAAATATGAGTAAAAAATAATTTGGTTATCTCTTAACCAAAATTTGGTAGCCCTGGACAAAAAATGTATAATATGAGTAGGTTTGGACCAAAATTTGGATAACTCATAATTAAAACTNACGGGACTCATTGGCTGCCAGAGCAAGAAGAATGCCACAATGTCGAGGGAGACCAGAGTCAGAGAGGCTACCACTTTTACTGCTCCTATTGATACTACCACTTCAGATCCATCTGCTATTACTTCTACTACCCATACTAGTGTACCAACACCATCCACCTCTGGAGGGACACTAACTCAAAGGGTGATTAGGATAAAGCTGAGGATGGATGGTGCAGAAAGATAAGCCTTGGAGATAAGGCAAGCGGTGGAGAGATGCAAGGGAAAGATGGACTGGCTTATGACTGGTATGTAGAGACTATTAGAGCACACTTTTCTTAGTGAGTCCATTCCATCAGTGCCATCTTTGGGACCCCAGNGTGTAATTTAGGTAAGTTTTTGATCAAAATTTAGGTAAAAATTTAGTCTAGAATTATTTAAATTATTTTTTTATTCATATTTAGGTATTATGTGACAAATTTATAACAAAAAATTATTAACAATCTGGATGATGTTTGCTTAAGAGATCACATAGAAACATATTCAATACTTTAGGAATTAAAATAATGTAATTGAAATATTGAAAACTAAAATGAAATAAACTCTATACTTTGAAAACTTCCGATGAAATTAATCATTTTTTTGATTTTTTTGACTGCTTTAGTTTCTCCATTAAGAATTTCCAAATGCTGCACATCAGGTGAAGATTTTGAAAGGGTAAACTGAGTTTTTGCAACATAACATAAAACATGTGATGCAATTATCTTTAGTNATGTAATTTAGGTAATTTTTTGATCAAAATTTAGTCTAGAATTATTTAAATTATTTTTGTATTCATATTTAGGTATTATGTGACAAGTTTATAACAAAAAATTATTAACAATCTGGATGATGTTTGCTTAAGAGATCACATAGAAACATATTCAATACTTTAGGAATCAAAATAATGTAATTAAAATATTGAAAACTAAAATGAAATAAACTCTATACTTTGGAAACTTCCGATGAAATTAATCATTTTTTTGATTTTTTTGACTGTGCTTTAGTTTCTCCATTAAGAATTTCCAAATGCTGCACATCAGGTGAAGATTTTGATAGGGTAAACTGAGTTTTTGCAACATAACATAAAACATGTGATGCAATTATCTTTAGTTTCCTATTTTGTTATACTCAATTATTGTACGGGTTTAACTCCAAAATCATGGACTTTCTTAAGCCTTATTTTAGGTCTTTGATTTTTTTTTTTTGTTTAGTTTTTTCTCTTTTGGATTTCCAACAATAGGAGCGTATAGATGCCTTATAGCTTGGTATAGAAGAAATAATACTACCCCTTTAGGGGCTTTTGGAGGTTAGATCCCCTTTAAGCAATCACTTTTCTCTCCTTTTCTTTATTTTTCTTTAATTTTTTTATTTAAGTCCTATCAACATCAAGTTACATATATATATATAACATAACCATATCCTAAATATGTGAAACATAACATAAAACCCATTTTCAAACATAATTTTTTCTTAAATCAATGGAACGAGTATATCTTGTGGCAACATTATCTTGTTGCAACATGTGGAAATTTATGAGGTTTCTGCATTGTTATCGACCATTCGAACTCTATATATGTCAATAATGTGACTTGCAAGAGACAAGTAGATAGACATGAGCTAGTTTTCTCTGGTGTTGTCCAGGAAATCATTGCGCAAGGTTTGAAGGTATGGTTTTAGGAGGTAAAGGGTTTTGGTTTGGCATTGTATCGGGAGTTGTATAAGGGACTCAATATTATTGATAGTGATTTACAACTACTCAGGACCACAATGCGGGGGAGGTCATTGATATAACGCTCGCAATTGTGGTTAAGATGCTGAACTATGATCAACCTCAACCTCAACCGGAAAAGATTGATTTTCCTCACCCCTCCAACCCAAGATCTTAGAGCAGTATGCAACTTTGATGTATGGAGAGAGCAAGACATGCACAAGGAAGGTAGTAGTGGGAAGTCTAAGTGGGGAGTAACACCTGGCCAATAAGATTTTACACTATAATGTGTACCCAAAAGGATTAGAGAAGGTGCTAGATGTGGATAAGCTAGCCTTGGTTTATGTTCATGGCAGGCTCTTGCATTGACATAGCATTGATGATATGGTGGGTTATGCAAGAGTTTACTGTCACTGTAAAGCCGAAGGCGAATATGCCTTTCGCTTACATGGTCACTGAGATGAGTGTGAAGGCTAGGGTGAAGCAGACATCGAAGGATGTATTGTGGCCTACTAAGACGGGACTCATTGGCTGCCAGAGCAAGAAGAATGCCACAATGTCGAGGGAGACCAGAGTCAGAGAGGCTACCACTTTTACTGCTCCTATTGATACTACCACTTCAGATCCATCTGCTATTACTTCTACTACCCATACTAGTGTACCAACACCATCCACCTCTGGAGGGACACTAACTCAAAGGGTGATTAGGATAAAGCTGAGGATGGATGGTGTAGAAAGATAAGCCTTGGAGATAAGGCAAGCGGTGGAGAGATGCAAGGGAAAGATGGACTGGCTTATGATTGGTATGTAGAGACTGTTAGAGCACACTTTTCTTAGTGAGTCCATTCCATCAGTGCCATCTTTGGGACCCCAGACATCTTTTGCTAGGGAGGATGTCGTGCTTGATGTGGAGGACTGTCACAGTGAGGCTGGTGGAAAGGACAGTGGAATTGGAGAGGAAAGTGGTGATGGAGATGTTGAGGAGGATGCAACTAATGAGAGTGATGATGTTGTTGCTTGATAGCTTTTGTTTTCATTTTTAGGGTTTAAGTGTTAGGAATTTTGTATAGCCTAGGTAGAAGAACCTCTAGGACTAGGCTGCAGTTTCTTTTTGGAGTCAGTATGTACTCAAAGCCAATGATTAAAATCAATGGAACACATCTTTTACATTTTGTGCCTTGTGTTCTTTTGATTTATGCTTTGTGATTTGATTATTTGGTTATGTTCTTCTTGCCTTGAATGTTCAAAAGTTTATTTTTATTAGTTTCTTAGTTTGATGTTTGCTAAGGACTGACAAAACCAAAATTGGGGAGGGGGGGCTGTTAAGTACTCGATATTGCATTATTTTATAGCTTAAAACATTTGCTTTAGGTTTGCTAACAAACTAAATTGCTTCACTTAGTACATATTGCGTCTTATGTTTTGATTTCTGTGATTGCAGGTAATTTGGGTGTAAAGGTTAAGATTAAGCATTAATGAGATGGTAAGGGACAAGTTGGGATTGAGGTTGCTGGGGAGACGTGAAGCCGGGAGCCTTGGAAGTTATTTTAGAAGAAAAGAGAAGTTCTACTGGTAGGTGTTATACCAGTAGGAAGGCAGAAGAATGAAGGTTCTACCAGTAGCAAAACTTACAAAAGTTTACATTTTTTTCATTAGAGAAGTTCTACCGATAGTTATAACATGTTCTACCAATAGAAAACTTACAGTATTTTGTCAAAGGAAGTCCTAATGGTAGGTAACGGATGTGCTACCGGCAGGAAAAGTCATAGAAGTTTTNTCCTCACCCCTCCAACCCAAGATCTTAGAGCAGTATGCAACTTTGATGTATGGAGAGAGCAAGACATGCACAAGGAAGGTAGTAGTGGGAAGTCTAAGTGGGGAGTAACACCTGGCCAATAAGATTTTACACTATAATGTGTACCCAAAAGGATTAGAGAAGGTGCTAGATGTGGATAAGCTAGCCTTGGTTTATGTTCATGGCAGGCTCTTGCATTGACATAGCATTGATGATATGGTGGGTTATGCAAGAGTTTACTGTCACTGTAAAGCCGAAGGCGAATATGCCTTTCGCTTACATGGTCACTGAGATGAGTGTGAAGGCTAGGGTGAAGCAGACATCGAAGGATGTATTGTGGCCTACTAAGACGGGACTCATTGGCTGCCAGAGCAAGAAGAATGCCACAATGTCGAGGGAGACCAGAGTCAGAGAGGCTACCACTTTTACTGCTCCTATTGATACTACCACTTCAGATCCATCTGCTATTACTTCTACTACCCATACTAGTGTACCAACACCATCCACCTCTGGAGGGACACTAACTCAAAGGGTGATTAGGATAAAGCTGAGGATGGATGGTGTAGAAAGATAAGCCTTGGAGATAAGGCAAGCGGTGGAGAGATGCAAGGGAAAGATGGACTGGCTTATGATTGGTATGTAGAGACTGTTAGAGCACACTTTTCTTAGTGAGTCCATTCCATCAGTGCCATCTTTGGGACCCCAGACATCTTTTGCTAGGGAGGATGTCGTGCTTGATGTGGAGGACTGTCACAGTGAGGCTGGTGGAAAGGACAGTGGAATTGGAGAGGAAAGTGGTGATGGAGATGTTGAGGAGGATGCAACTAATGAGAGTGATGATGTTGTTGCTTGATAGCTTTTGTTTTCATTTTTAGGGTTTAAGTGTTAGGAATTTTGTATAGCCTAGGTAGAAGAACCTCTAGGACTAGGCTGCAGTTTCTTTTTGGAGTCAGTATGTACTCAAAGCCAATGATTAAAATCAATGGAACACATCTTTTACATTTTGTGCCTTGTGTTCTTTTGATTTATGCTTTGTGATTTGATTATTTAGTTATGTTCTTCTTGCCTTGAATGTTCAAAAGTTTATTTTTATTAGTTTCTTAGTTTGATGTTTGCTAAGGACTGACAAAACCAAAATTGGGGAGGGGGGGCTGTTAAGTACTCGATATTGCATTATTTTATAGCTTAAAACATTTGCTTTAGGTTTGCTAACAAACTAAATTGCTTCACTTAGTACATATTGCGTCTTATGTTTTGATTTCTGTGATTGCAGGTAATTTGGGTGTAAAGGTTAAGATTAAGCATTAATGAGATGGTAAGGGACAAGTTGGGATTGAGGTTGCTGGGGAGACGTGAAGCCGGGAGCCTTGGAAGTTATTTTAGAAGAAAAGAGAAGTTCTACTGGTAGGTGTTATACCAGTAGGAAGGCAGAAGAATGAAGGTTCTACCAGTAGCAAAACTTACAAAAGTTTACATTTTTTTCATTAGAGAAGTTCTACCGATAGTTATAACATGTTCTACCAATAGAAAACTTACAGTATTTTGTCAAAGGAAGTCCTAATGGTAGGTAACGGATGTGCTACCGGCAGGAAAAGTCATAGAAGTTTCAGATATTTTATTAGAACAAAGTGCTACCAGTAGGTAAAAGATGTATTACTTGTAGGTCGTGCTACAGAAAGAGTTGCTACTGGTAGGTCAAGACAGATATTCACGGGAAGCTCAATTAAAGATCAGGTTTGGAGATTCTCAACCAATTAGAGAAGGAGATAATTTTGGGATGAATATATGTCAAAGATTTGAAGATTCTCCTTTCAAGCAGAATAAATACAAGACCTTTTGAGGAATACAATGACCATTTTTGGGAGAAGTCTTCTTTTGTTTTTCTCTATTTTATTGTTTAGAGAGTGTTAGGATTTTTTTGAGAGTTCTTGCTACTGTTCTCTATTTCTAAAGTTCTATTCTTTCAATTGTTCAGCAATCTTACATTCAGTTCTCTGAATTTTCAGAGTTTGTTATTTAACTCCAGTCTTTTAATACAAACAATTACTTTTAAGTCAATCTTTACGTTCATGAATTCAATTATGTTCTCTTGAATTTATTGTGCTATTTACGTTATCATGAGTGAGTAGTCTTTCTCTAGATAATCTGAAGAAGGAATCCTAACCTAAGAATTAGGGTTATACTATAAACTAGGGTTTTAATGTCTATGAGATTGTTTGATTAAGTGTTGTTTTTAAAAACCTATTTTGTTTGTGTACTTCTCGATTACCCGTATACAAATAGTTTTGATAGGGGTAATTAATGGTGCTTTCTCCAACCTATTGAGTGCTAATTCTTTCATCATAAACTATCTCTTAATTACTACTTTTGATTCCTTTTCAAGAGTTTAGTTGAAAATCATCCGTCTGTACTAGTTTGAATACGAAAGCAGATGAGTTATAGATTTAAAATATAAATTCTTGATCATAGGGGGGATGAATTCTAAAGATTATCTAGTTTTTTTAATTATTGAATTTCATTTTTATTAGTAGTTAATCTCCAACTCTCAAAATTCGAAGAAATTTTTCCTTTTATTTTTCATCACCTTGGATTCCAAATCTTTCCCTGAGGAGATGACCTTGGACTTTTTGTTCAAGTTACTACACGATACTATTCTCTTACAGTTGAGAGCACTCATGAAAATAAAACCCTTTTAAAGGCAAACATCATCCAAGTGGGCCTTAGGGTCTTCGACAAGCTGGCTCTTCACCAACATTTCTTCAATGTAAACCTCCATGGTCTTCCTAACCAAATACTTAAAAAATGGCAATAGCAACACAACCTTGCTCTGTATCAAATGATGTCTTTTCTTGACCATTCGGGTGCATGCAGATCTAATTGTAACCAAAGAATGTATCCATGAAGCTAAGCAGCTAGAAACCTGTTGTAGCATCTACTAGGAGACCAATCCTTGGGAGTGGGAAACAATCCTTTGGGCAAGCCTTGTTGAGATTTGTAAAATATATACAAAGCCTCCACTTTCCATTGTGTTTTTTTGACCAAGACCAAATTGGTCAGGCACTCTGAATAGTGCACCTCTCTGGTGGACTTAGCGTGTAGGTGCTTGTCCACCTCTTCTGATATGACCCTAGCTCTGTCTAGGGAGAAAACCCTCCTCTTTTGCCTAACTATTTTGAGGGAGAGATCTACGTTAAGCATATGAGCCAATACCTAGGGATCAATTCCAAGTATGTCCTTATGGCTCTAGGCAAACACATATATGTTATGGTGCAAGAATTCTTCTAACCTATTTTTGACGTGTTGGTAAAGTTCCTCCACTGAGCAAGATCATTTCTCTTTCAGGCTCTTTTGGATAAGTGTTTTCCACATGGCATGCTCTTGATTGAAGACACATAGCATTCCTTGGCCATGGCTTAATCATACATAACTTCTCCTACCCCATTCTTTGTAGGGAATTGAAGAAGGAAATGGTATGTAGAAGGGGATGCCTTCAAGGAATTAAGAGTTGGCCATCCAAGAATGATGTTGTACGTCGATGTGCAATTCATCACCTAGAAATCCATCATATGGTAACCAATGTAAAGGATGTCCTATGGTTATTGGGATGGAGACCACCCTTAATGGACAAATTTTCTCTATGAGAAACCAACGAGCAAAGCTCTAATGGGCCTTAAGTTACGCCTTCCCATGTCTAACTAATCAAAGGCACTAGGGAAGATTATGTCAGTTGAACTGTCGCTGTCTATCAGGACGTTCTTATAGCATGGTTCCATTCGATTATTGAGATAACTAAAAGGTCTTCATGTGGGAAGCAGACTCCTTTGAGGTCTTCGTCTGAGAATGTGATTAGTGGGCTGATTTTCGAAACCTTCCCAGGATGTACCATGCTGATTTATTCTAGGTGAGATTCATTCGAGCTCTTCATACATAGGCTGGTTGCACCAAGCTACTCTCACCTCATGATACTAGCCCTCCTAAAATTACCTTTATTTATCCCAAGGGTTGCTAGTGTTCGTGACCTTCTGGAATTGGACCTCGGTCTTCTCTCTTGTTTCTATCAATAAATCTTCCTAAATTTTATCACTTGATTTGATTTTCTCTCTAATCTTTTAGGGTGATACAATCCTTTGTTTCATGCCTATGGGCTTGATAAAATCGACAATACTTGTCTCTCACTTTTTTATAAGGAGGTGTTCTTAATTTTCCAAGCCATTTCAGGATGTTCATCTTATACTTGAAAAAGGACCAATTCCACTAAAACTTGCCTGGTGGGAAGTGAGGCCCTAGTCTTTACCTTGCTAGCACCCAGTCCCAGTTTTTTATTTTTTAAGGTTGCGGCCTTATCTAGCTTTTTTTGATCCTTTCTTTTCTCTTCTATAAAGAGATCTTATCCTCCTTTTTTGGCATTCATGGCATCCTCCGCATTTATATGGATCTAAGCTCTGGAAAGGATCTTCGTCATACTTGTAAAGGGAGCCTTAGATAATCAAAATAGGACCTAGAGATTTACAATCCTTCCATTAAGGGCAGTCAAGGCCACCTTACCATCTACACGGTCAATTTGTAATGATTTCTCAATAAAGTGTGCTATATGTTCTCGTAGTGATTTTCCTTTCCCTGCTTGAGGTTTAGCAAGTAGGTTGCTTCCTTTTTGTGAGTTTGTCCCCCAATAAAATGAGAAAGGAAAGACTTATTCAATTCAATGAAGGATTTGATGAATCGTAGGAAGAGCATGTTGAACCAAAGTTGAGCCGCCCCTTTAAGAGTTGTGGAGAAAACATGTCACATGATCTGGTCTGAGATGTTGTAAAGCAACATGAGAGCCTTATAAGTGTCCACATGGTCCAAAGAATACTTCTTTCTATCAAAGCTGTCTATTGCAGACAACTTGAAATTTGGGGGCAAAGGGTAATGTGTAACATAATGTGAACAATGGGACTTCAAGTGCTGAATCAAGGTCTCCACAATCTCAAGAGGCTTGGTTTTTATTGTGTTGAGTACGTCTCAGATATGATCATTCACCTCCATGAACTTTCAATCCAGGGAGTTGTTCTCCTTCTGTTGGCAATGAGTATTGTTATGGTTGTGCTCGTCTCTTGTGTGTCTTACTTGATTAAGCTTTGTCTTTCTTGAATGGGAGACATATTGAAAAGACTAGACAACAAGCATTTAGAAAATTTGTTGAGTTTGTTGGGCCAAACCTTGTAAGGTATGATTCATTCTATTATAATTCCTCTATAGGTTAAGCGTTCTCTAAGTCTCTTGTCATTTGTTGGCTTGAGGGGGATCTCCGTCATGATTATTCCCTACGGCCAATTCCTACAAATGTTGTTCCCTAGGAAGGTTGTCTCTGGTGGTGTCCATTGATTTGATAGTCATATTCAAGGATTTTATTTTGGGCAAATTGTGAGAACACAGAAAATTTCTAGTCGCTTCCCATAGGTAATCTCAAACTGTTGGTGCAAAATTTGCCCCAAACTCCGCGTAAACTTGGTTAAACTCTGCTTACTTCCAAGTTAGCTTTCTGATATCCAGGCTAGATTTTCCAAATCATTTCTCTTAGCTCTATAAATCNATTTACCACTTTTACATCCAAACACTCCCCCCCCCACACCAACACACACATACAAAAGAAGCACACACACCCAAACCCAGCAAACCCCATCTCTCTCAGCGCAAAAATAGGCAATCCGAACTGAGGAGAAAGAGCAAGCAATGTGTCCTCGCTTGAAAGGACTAGGNCTACAAGTATTTGAAAAAGGAAAGGAGGAGCTTTGGCAGTCGGCTCTCTGATGCTTAAGTTAGTAATTTGATGAAAGTTAAAGAAAGATAATTGGGGTCAGAGTTACCTACCTTTTATATTCCCCCTGAGCTCTTTTTATAGTTTGAAAATTGATTTCCCTGGGAGAGTGCACTCTAGGCTCCCTTATCCATTGTGGAGATGTTAGACTCCTTTTATCATTAGAGTCTAGACTCCTTAGTAAACCTTTAGGGCTTGTTTAGTATGTTTTTTGGGAGGGGTTTGGATTGACTTGTCCAAACCCTTTCAAACTCAAAGATAGGATTCAAGATTTAATATTGTTCATACTCATGTTTGGTATGCGCAGAGACATATGACTATTATGATAATATATTTATATTTAAATGACTATTTTACCCCTTAACCAATTTAATCCAAACTCATGTTTGTTTACGTACATGTATTGTGTCCTTATGGATTAAATATATGATTTATTTATTTTTCCTAACTTATGAAAAAAATCATGAATGTTGATAAAATATAACTATTATTCATAACCATAATAAAGAGCAATAAAATTACTTTTTTTAAATGACAAAGCGTAATGATGCCCCAAAAATGGAATCATGCTCTGTCTCGCATTCACAAAGCTCTAATGCTTGTGCTAATAAACCAACAAGTGTTAGCATATTCATATTTGAATAGGATTGACAAGAAATGGGTTTAAGGGGGTACAAATGTAATCTTCAATTCCAAACCAGTTTGGCCCTTTGAAACCCACACCCCCCCTGGGATTGGTGAAACCCACTTTCATGGGTTTAAGAAGCATGCCAGGTCCGGGCCAAGTTAAGGCCAGGACTTCAATCCAACCTTCAATGTTTGCATCCAAACAAGGGTTTGGGTGAGGGATTGGACTATTTTTTTAAACCCACCTTCTATAACCCGCCCAAACCCTTGTAACAAACAACTCCTTAAGGTAGAACATACTCTTTTTATATGAAGGAGATTAAGACTCCTTTGGGATGAGAGGTCTAAACCATTTTCTCTCCAAATAAAGGCTTCTAATTCGGCTAAGGAGTCTTTTGATTTTTGAATAATTGATAATCTTATCTTTCGGTCCTTATGCTAGAGTTAGTCATTTGGGTGGGGGGGGGGGGAGCTGATTACCAGAGTTGGCATAGCTCAGAGCTTTACATATATAGGCCGGAGATTGGTAGACTTCCTAACGGTAACTTGTATAACGGGCTGCTTTCGTTCGAGCCTTACCCATGGTGTTAACTAATTTTTTTCCCACACCATGTACATTTCATAGAGAGCTCATCAAGACACATATGGAGAGCCCCCCATAGCAGCTTTCCTCTTTATGATTTTTCATATACGTTTTTGCAAAGTAAAAAGGGGGTGTGAGTGTTCATCTTTATGATTTGGTGCTATGAGGAAAAGAACTATTTTACTCATTTAAACCATTTGATACTGTTCCTACCAAAAAATGGGAAAAAAATTGTACCAATAGTCCCTGAGGTTTTTCATTAGTTGAACTTTAGTTTCTAATGTTTTTAATTTCGTCAATTTAGTCTTCAAAGTTAACATATTGGACCAATACAGTCTCTTGCAATAACTGTCATTTAAATTGGTAATGAAAAATGGTCATGTGTAAGACATGTGACTGTTATTAAGGACATGTAAGTCATTATTTACCACTTTTACATCCAAACACTCCCCCCCCCCACACCAATACACACATACAAAAGAAGCACACACACCCAAACCCAACAAACCCCATCTCTCTCAGCGCAAAAATAGGCAATCCGAACTAAGGAGAAAGAGCAAGCAATGTGTCCTCGCTTGAAAGGACTAGGGGTCAAGTTTCAGCTTGGTTCTCAAAGAAGGGTAAAGGGGCAGCCTATCTTACTTCTTACTAAACGAAAGAAAGGGGCTAAGTGACTCCTCACACACACACACACAACAGTGCTCTAACTAGATATTCATGTGTAATTTGACTAAATCATTGTTGCTACTTGCTACTTTGATAAATTCTTATTCCCTTACTTCTAGATTATCTTCAAAAACTTGTTTTGGATCTTTTTTGAATACACATCTATGATTTCCTATTCTACTTCTTGAAGTATGCATGGAGCAAGGATCACAAGATCTAAGTCCTTTTCCATAATTCTCTTCCTATGTTTTTTCTTCAATTATGTTGAAAGTATCAACTGAACACCGTAAACTAACAAAGCTTTTAAGGATGGTAAAAAAGTCAAAATAATAAAAAAGTGAGCTGAAACTTACAATGCCTTTATAAAATGAAATTTGAGGAACCGTACATTTTGTTCCAAGCTTGGACTGCTCATCGGCAACATTATTGATAATGCCATAATATACATCGCCATTGTATTGCGCTCCACATGCCCGCAACCCAAGTTGAACACTGGAAAGCTCCTTGTTTATCTTTCAAAGATAATCCTTAAGCAACGGCTGATGAGTAGTTGGAAAATCGAACTTAACTATAAACAAATGTTTGATAAGGAGCTTTCACCTAATAATGTAGACTCCATGTACATATATGTGCACCACTGGTGATTCTTCCACCTTAAGTGTAACAAGCACGAATAAACCTATAACCTATACTTTCTAAAATGACTCATTATTACCTTTTTTTTTTGATAGGAAACACAAATGATTTTATTAATAAATGAAAATATGTAATACAAGAAGGGAGCAACAGTGAATAAGTAGTTGAAACCAGCAGCCAACAAACAAAAAATCCTACAAGTACAAAATGCAAAGACTTATAATATCCACAAACAACAAGCCATCGTGTTATTAAAAAAGGTAACTAATTATCATAGAAACAAAACTTGAGATATGCCATATATTATATAGCTATTTCTATCGCTTGACTAGAATCCAATGTTTTTTTGTTGCAGCCTATTAGAGGTAGTCCAACACAACAAAACAACAAAGAAATTGAAACCATAGGTTGAACCATTATTGTTATTAAAAAGTGGACTGATGATTGTGTTTGAGACAGAATATCTTTTAACAACCTTCCTTTAAGATTCCTTAGAGGCTTCAAATGAATAACACGAAAAGTTATATACAACACACTATAACTCATATTTTCATGGCCTTACCGAAAATTTTATTCCTAATTATAAAAATATAAGAAGATGATCAGATAAGAAGTAAAAGAAAGTTATCTATCTAGTGTAGGAGCCATATATACTAGTTACTAGAGTAAAACTCAAAAATTGAAGGATTCCAACGTGTGTGTTGTGTGTCTGTTTCTACAGAGAGGGGCATTGCTCAGTTTGTGTGTGTGTGCTTTGTTGTGTGCGAGAGAGGGATAAAAAAAGGGGTGAGGAAGAAAATGGGTGTTTATGTGTATGTTTAAAATTATTTAAATAAAAAATAATAGTATTTGGAGATACCATTCGAGTTTCAATTCATGTTAGGGTATTGTCACTCCATCGCTGGGTTTGTTGCTAGGTGGGTTTGTCGCTGGTTTTTGGGTTGGTTTATGTTGTTGATGGATTTGTTGCTGGGTGGGTGTGTGGCAGTATGTCTGTTGGCTTGTGGGATTGGTGGGTTTGTGGCAGTATGAGTTTTATGTTTTATGGCTTGGGTTTGGTGGGCAGGGGTATTTTTCTTAGTGTTTAGTTTATTGTAGTTGTTGTAGTGGTTAGTTGGTTTGTGGGCTGCTGTTGGATTGTTGGCAGTGTGTATTGGTAAACTGTCGCTAATTTTGCTGGTGGCTGGGTAGTGGTTGTTGGTGGGTTGCTAGACTGCTGAAGCTGCTAATTTTGGTGGAGGCTAAGGTTAGGGTTAGAGGTAAGGTCTCACTTTGATACCAACTTGAGATATCTGTAAGTGAAAAAGGATACAAACTAAGTATAGAGCTCCGTATATATAGCCAAACAATAAAATAAAAAAATCGAAAAAACCCTCTGGTCTAGGCAAGACATAAAAGTAATAGACTCATAGTAAGGGTAAAAATGGAAAAAGGAAAATCCTAATAAATTAGACTATAACTCCAACAATGTTAAATTCTAAAATTGAAAAAGGGGGTAAATCCTAAGTCACCCCGGTTAGGAGAAAAGGACATAGTCTATTTTGTGAGAAAATTCAACAAATATTTTAAGGCTAGTGGTGTCAAGTCCTCTAAGTCAAAAGGAAATCCAACTAGATCCAAGTCTCCTAGAAAGGGAAAAGAAAGTAGGGGTACACCTTCTTGACATGAGGTTGAGAAGAAGGGGCAATGTCTTCAATGCTATGAATGTCATGGGTTTGGACGTATAGCTACGGAATGTCCTAGTAAAAAGAAGGATAAGCCCAAGATAGGAAGAGACCCTTAAAGGTTAAGGTGAGTGAAAGTGAGTCTATAACAAGTGTTGACTCCTCTTCGTCAATTGATGAAGAAAACTTCACAACCTTTATAGGATCAAATTCCCCCCCCCCAAAGAAACTTCGAAGAATTTGTAGAAGTATCTACTAGTGAGGATGAGACTGAGATTGTTAAGAACCTCCAATATGCTTATAACGAGTTATACAAGGGGTGTTTAAAACAAGGAGAGAAGTTGCTTTCATTGAACACAAGACTCAAAACAAATGAAGACGAAAAGAAAGCACTTCATGTGGACTTAGTTAAGTCCAAAGCTCATATTTTTGGGTTTGAGGAGGACGAGAAGTCTCTCCATGACAAGGTGAGCTTCCTTGAGGAAGAGCATAATGGGCTTTTAGAGTCTAAGAAAGGTCTTGAATTTAAACTTATCAAACTTGATAGAGACCTACATGAATCATAAGAACTCTCAAAAAGACTTTCCCAAAGCACCGAAAAGATTGAGAAAAAGTTGGCTATAGGAAAAAGTGTTGGTGACAAGAGAGGATTAGGATTCACAAGCAAGCACAACACTTTCACTTCTTCCAAACATCGTGTTTGTGAAGGGTAATCCCAACCCATCACCCCCATGAGTAAGAACAAAGTCCCAAAAAGACTTATAATGGTAAGGGTAAACTTGAAAACAAGCTAGTTAAGAAGAAAACCCAAACCAAATCTTTTGTGTGTTTTACTTGTGGTGAGCATGGTCATTATAGTGCACATTTCGTTCACAATAGGGAAGTCTTGAATAAAAAGATCATGCATCAATCTAGCCAATCTAAGGCTTTGAACAATCAAGTTGTTAGTTTCTCCAAGCTTGTACAGAGGTCACAGGAGTCCAAGCATAGTATTGCATGATCATCTAATGGACCAAAGGCTAGAGTACACAAGGCTTCTTCAACTCCGAAGGTCAAAATTAATCTACATACATTAGGGGCGAAGAGAGTCAGTCCTCCACCCATTTCTTGACCTAACTCAAGTTTTAGAAAGGAAAAACAAGTTTGGGTGACTGGGGAGGACCTTACTGTTTCAGCTTGATCTTTCATAAGTGGCGACACAATAAAACATCCATAATGAAGATGCTTATTGTCCACTCTTGATTCAACACACTTCCATTGTAAGGTCTGAGTAGATATTGTTACTTTCTCTCCAACCGTAGTAATATTATTTGATCAAATCATTGAATAACTCTTGAAATCTCTTCAATGTTTCTTTCTACATGCGTCTTTTTTAGGAGGTCCATAGCCATTATATGGCATAGGGGTTACGCCCTCTACGAAATTTAATAGTATATCACTTCTACGAATAGCTCATAATGTTGCGCCTCTTCCGAGATTGGGGTTTTTTATCTTGACTTCTACTCATTACATACCTTGATCCACTACTGCACGAATAGCATTCCCTGTTGTGGTGTGAGCAGTAAACGGTGTCCCTTTTCTTGTACCCCTGAATCCACAAGTACCGATTGAGGACCAAGAAACCACTTGACCTCTTACATTTGTAACAGTCGCAATGGTATTATTAAAATTTGCTTGAACATGAATAGCTCCCTTGGGTATTTTTTTGTATTTTTCAAATAAATATACAAGAAAAATATGCATAAGCATTCACTAAAACAAAGAATATACAAGCAATTACCATAAATCATAAAAATAAATGTNGCTCCCTTGGGTATGTTTTTGTATTTTTCAAATAAATATACAAGAAAAATATGCATAAGCATTCACTAAAACAAAGAAAATACAAGCAATTACCATAAATCATAAAAATAAATGTCAAAATTGACATCAAAACTCTTTTTGGATTTTCAATTTCTTTTTCTTTGTTTTGGATTTTTCATTTTCCATTGTTTTTGTGTTTTCACATATAGAAAATACAAAGAAAAATGTATACAATGTATGACCCTAGGGTGTTTAATGAAATACATTAATGAGCACCTAGGTCCATACTCTTACCTCTCCTACTTCTTAGGAGCCATGACCTTGTTAGAAGCACTCATGGCCTAAAACTCAGGTTAGGTCAGGGAATGGGTGGAGAACTAACTCTTCTTCTAGGAAATGTGTATATAAATTTTGACCTTAGGGGTAGAAGGAGCTTTATGCACTCTACATGTGGTTTATATGATGATGATGATGCATGTCCATGCTTAAACTCACTTGACCTTTCTAAAATCTTGGAAAGATTAACAACTTGATTGTTCAATGTTTTATATTGATTGGCTAGATGCATGAGCTTTTTATCTAATACTTTCCTATTATGAATGCAATGTGCACTATAGTGACCATACTCTCTACAAGTAAAGCACACAAATGATTTGGTTTGGATTTTCTTTTTAACCGGCTTCTTTTCATGCTTACCTTTACCATTATTAGTTTTTTTAGGACTTGTGCTTTCTTGTGGGGGTGATGGGTTAGGTTTACCCTACACAAACACAGTCTTGGAAGAAGTGGAGGTGTTGTGTTCATTAGTGAATCCTGATCCTTTCGTCACCAACACTTTTCCCTATAGCCATTATTTTGTCAAGCTTTTTAGTGCATTGGAAAAGTCTTTTCTAGAGTTCTTGTAATTTATGTAGGTCTCTATAAGTTTGGTAAGTTTAAACTTGAGACCTTTCATAGACTCTAAAAGCCCTTTGTGCTTTCTCTCAAGAAAGCTCACCTTGTCATGAAGGGACTTCTTCTCCTCCTCAAGCACAATAATATGAGTCTTGGACTTAACTAAATCCACATTAAGTGGTTTATTTTCATCTTCACTCATTTGAGCCTCGTGCTCAATGAAAGGAACTTTTCACCTTGTTTTACACACTCCTCACATAATTGATTGTAAGCTTCTTGGAGGTCCTCAACATTCTCGGTGTCATTCTCACTGGTAGAGACTTCAACTTCTAAGTCATCTATATTCGTAGTGGGACTCAACTCAACTTCATTTTCTTCATTGTAAGTTTCTCGTAGGGAAGGGCGAGAGGAGTGTGAACCTACAGAGGCCGTGAAATTCTCTCATCACTTGAAGAGGAGGAGTCTATAGTCGTTGTGAACTCACTTTCGCTCACCTTGGCCTTCAAGGCTCCCCTCCTATCCTTAGGCATATCCTTCTTCTTTTCATTAGGACATTCTGTAGCTATGTGTCCAAACCCATGACACTCATAGTAATGGAGTCCTTGACCTTTCTTCTCAACCTTGTGTCGATAAGTTTTTTCCCCACTTTTCTTTCGTTTTTTAAGAGACATAGTTCTAGTTGGACTTTCTTTCGACATCAAGGACTTGACTTCATTAGTCTTTATAAACCTTTTAAACTTGTGTGCAAAATAGACTACGCCCTCTTCTCCTAGATAGGTTGACTCGAATTTACCCTCTTCTTCAATCTTCAACTTTAAAGCTACACCCATCACTTTCTTAGGTAGAAGAAGTTTCATCTCAAAGGTCAAATTTCACCTTACTAGGTCTTCTACCGATACCGTGGCCATGTTGACACTCATCTCAATCGAGGTCACCTTTGCATGAAATCTTTCATGTATAGACCTCAAAATTATTCACTTAATGGTGGCATCATCAATCTTGGTACCTATTGTAAAGGAAGAATTAACAATATCGCATAACATGGAATAAAAATCACTAAATGTTTCATCATCTTCCATTCTCAAAGTCTTGAAATGAGAGGTGTACCTTTGGAGTCTAGACATATTCACTTTGGAAGTTCCTTCATGGGAAGCAACCAAGATGTTTCATGCTTCTTTAGTATTCTTACAATTAGCGATCCTCTGGAACTCATTTGGTGTCATACATTGAATATCACATTCAAGCCTTTTGAGTTCCATCTCGCGAACTCTATCTCATTTTTTGTCCCAGTCTTTGGCGATTTCACTTCAACCACCACTTCACTACCTTTGTATGACCCCGTATTAAAATTAAATAAGGATACTATTATCTTAAGAGTTCTCCTAATATGAATAAAATAATGGTAGAGACTTAGAATCAATGTTGAAAGATTGATCATGGAGTTTAAGTTACGAACGAATTGACTTTTGGATCAAACTTAGTTTTGAACGTGTGTAAGTTTCAGAAGGGTGATTATGTAAGTTTCTAAATGTTTTTAAGTCAAAATAATGCTTCCATTGAATCCGGAAGATCAAGAAACCTTGAGAGAGGTAATATGTGGTGTATTAGACTTTAGAAAGTATTTGGGTAGGAAAGAATTTGACACTATCTTAATGTTTTAGTCATAAATTTTTAACCAGAACTCCTCTTGGGGTAATATTTAGAAAATAAAAACTAGACTTCAAGGGTTACAAAAGTGTTTAAATTTCCTGAATCGACTTCTGAATAGGTGAAAATTGCTCCATAANAAATAAAAACTAGACTTCAAGGGTTACAAAAGTGTTTAAATTTCCTGAATCGACTTCTGAATAGGTGAAAATTGCTCCATAAGTTGGGACAAAATGTTACCACCGTTCGGACACTCCAAGCACCGTCCAAATGGTACTCCTTACCCAAAAAAAACTTTATTTTTCATCAAAAACGGTGACTTTGAACCATCCGGACGCCCAAGGACCGTTCGGACGCTACGTTAAAAATGGCCCTGCTTAGTTTTAGGGTTTTTCTACATTTTTCACCCAATGAATACCATAAGAATGTCCGTTTAGCCATGTGTCATTACTTTTCAACCCTAGACAACCTTAGAGAGCAAGAGGGAAGAAGAGAAACATAAGATTGAATGGGGATTCTCACATTTGAAACTAATCAAACACGTTAGGTTTACACACAAACTACGAAATCAAGGTAGGAGATTCTTCTCAAGTTCTTTCATTGAGACTTAGGGTATTATATATGTATGTTTTAAATCTTCTTCGTAGTTATGTGATAAATACTCATGGATTCTTGATTTCTTTATCATTGAAACTTAGTTTTTAACAAAATACATGTTTGGGTTCAAGAATAATTGTTCTTGAATTTCTGAAAACCTAGTTTTTTTTCAAGATACATGTTTTATTGTGAAATTCATATGGATTCTTGATTTATAAATTCATATTCTTGATTAAATTATGTTTTCAATCAACTATTATTCTTGTTCTGAGAAATTACGATTTTTGGCAAAACCCTAGAATTTTGAATATCGAAATTGAGAAGGTTTTCTTGATATGATCTCTTGCATATTTTTAAATTTTTTATTATTGTAGTATATTGAGAATTGTAAAATTGTGATACTTGAATTGTTAATGAAAATTGTGATTGGTTAAGATTGTGGTTGTTGAGAATATTGCGGTTTCATCTCTTGTATGGTTTGGATGTGATGGACTTGAATTGCCTTCGAGAGCTGCCGTAGAGTGTTAGAGGTTAGTCTATCGCAATGGGGGTGAGATGGTTGCCTAACACTTGTAGTGGATTGTTGTTTGTGAGAGCAACTACTATTGTTCACGTAGGTTCGAGGTTGAGAGATGATATACCTTTCCTTGGAAGAATTCGTCAATGTCGTGGAAGACAGGAGATATCCTTCCTAAAGTGGTTTGTGATTTGGCCCTGCGAGGAATGGTTGAGATTGTGTGATTGTGATGGGTGAACGAGGTAGAATCGTTACGTAGATTCTTGAGAAGCAACCAGCATACATGACAATGAGAATGAACCAACATACATGAGAATATTGAATGATGTTACTGAGTTATTTATTAATTGCTTTAATATCTTGCAAGTTTATTCATGTCATTGATTTACTGTATTCCGTACCCTTGAGATCATTACAACTTCCATTGTTTTACTCTCAAAAATTTATATATGTTATTTTTCAAAAGAGACTTGCTTTCCTTTATTTGTTTTAAAAACCTTGTTGGGATTTGAGAGGGATTTTTTGCGGGCTTTTTCTCATGCCCTACAACACACTTACAGATTTTGGCATAGAAAATGATGTCAATATGGATGAGAATATTGATTATGAGCCATTAGAGGATCAAGACGTGGACCCTGTTTTATAGGAATAAAGTTATTTTACTTTTGGTTTAGTGCTTGAGAGATTTTTATGAAACAATATTTTAGTTAGTTTGATTATTCCGCTGCTAGATATTCTTGGTTTTGAATTGTAAGTTGGAGAAGTTTCAATGTTTGATTGGCTGTAGTATTTATTCCTTGTCAAATGGATGAATAGTCTATTATTTAATGGTTATTTTTAGTTGCTCTCATGGTTGGATGGTTTATAAATAGTAATGCCTTATAGGATAGATTTTGAGGTGTTACAACCTTCGACTTGTGTAGTGGCGGTGGGAGTACTCTAACCCTCGTCCACAGTTAACCATACTCTCTCATCTACTGATTTTAAAAATGCTTTTATGCAAGCTTCCTAATATACAAAGTTCAAACCATTGAAGATAGGTGGTCATACAATCAAACTTCCTTCCTTTTGAGAATCCATTTGATATTAACTAGTATTAAAAATAAATCTCTTTAAAGGAAAACTAGGCAAGTAAGCAAATTACACAACAAATGCCTAGTAATGTCTATGGCCTCAGGGCAACCATTTTCTAATACCAATTGTTAGTTCCGGGAAGGGAAACTAGATGTGGATATTTTCTCATGATTATACATGTGGACCAATAGACACAATACCTAGAGGGGGTGAATATATTTTTTAATTTTAGCCCAAATTAATTATAAATTAAAACCTAATCTACCACAATTACCTCTTCCAATAAATATATAGAAATTAATGTGAGAACTCATTTAGTCACCACAACCCATATTAACCATGATGATTGATTTTAATTAATCTTCAATTAATTCACTATCAATCAATCTCACAGTGACCCTAAATACCCAAACCCAAAATTGCAGACCTATGGTTGTATAGATGTCAAACAATTATTCCAACAAACACATAGTGCGTGTGTGTGAGCACAATCACAAGTGTATATGAAAATATGTTATATTGACACAAGTGATTTTGTTGACACGAAAATCCTCCTTGGAAAAAATCATGGGAAACCACTCGGGGTTCACCATTTTATAATTCACTACTCACAAAGTCAATATACAAGTACTCAAGTCTTATCCTCTTTGACGTCTAGCGTAGCTTCAATTAAGTCTCCCCGCTACATGGTTCATTTAGGCCTTGATCAGCCATGCATATGCCAACGATTTTCGGTATACACACCAAAGAGTTTCTCAAACCATCAACATCTTCAACTCTAAGTTATGAGGTTGCGTAGAAAGTCTACTGGTAGCCTTAGGGTTTAGGGATTTAGGCTTATGCTGGAAACTCTCAGGATAGAAAAAATGATTTTCTCTTAGAAATCTCATAAGAGGCTTAACTTAGATGTAGGGAAAACTCTTTCTATTTATAGGTCTAAAATAAGCGTAGTCTTAATAAATTAAGAAAACTCATATTTGCGAATGACCGCTCAATCGGTGGAAGGACAGTCATAGTGAGGTTGGCACTAGAATAAAAATCACGTCTCAAACCTGTGTAGGAGTACACAAGCTTGAGCGACCATGAGCACTAAGCCTGCCAATGGATCGAACATGGACTAGATTGGCCTATATCCGAATCTAAATCAGATTAAGTTTTTGTCGTTCGATTATCCGACATATTTGAAAAATTCAATCCATGTCTGAATTTATTAATTTTAGAATCCTTGATCTAAAATCTGATCCGATCCAATTATCGCAAAAAACACATGTATACCAAAAAATTAACAATAAGAATTTAGATAATGAACTAAAAAAAGAAGGAAAAATGAAAAATTAAAGTAATAGCAATGGGAAAAATCAAACAACAAGGGGAAAAAATAAAAATAAAAAAGTGGGTCATATATTGCGATAATTACGTAATATATTTTGTTTATTCGAATTGGATTAATAATAGATTAGTAATTATAAATCCATTTCTGAATCCATTTACACAACTCTATCCAGTCCATTGACAGGTCTAATGAGTGTAGCTCGAGTGACTACCGCTCGAGCGAGCTATGTGTACTCCTTCATGGCTTTTTCCCATATAATTCCTTAAATAAAAAAAAAATCGCTCTACCCTGCGTTAGTGAGCATAGATTGGTCCCTATCAAGTTTTAAAGCATAAAATCAAGCAAAAAAATTATCATCTTGAGCACTAAAGGGTGTTACTGAAGAGGGGTCCGATAATGACTCAATCTATATTTTCAAAACACAAATGATTTAGAAAAAAAAATTATTTCAAAACATCTAGGAGTCATACTCATATTGCTTACAATTATATTTTCATCTTAATCATCCTAAGTTAAAAAGTAACTAAGGGTTCATATTAGGTATCTAGGTCATTACCTTTCCCATAAGAATGAAGGTGTAAATCGGAGCGTGAGTGAGGTAGCTTTGAAGCTTGACCTTCTCCCTTCAATGACGCTTTCAAATCTTCAATTTGATAGCATAACGACCATGAAAATTGTTGAGATTTATATTACACTTCACAAAATTAGTCAATTACAAAATGTGATCTAAAGTGGTGACAGTGGTGCTAGTGCTGGTGCGGTAGCGAAGGATAGTGATGAAAGAGGGGGTGGTTGTGGTGGCTATAATGGCGGTGGGTGGTAGTAGTGTCAGTAATGGCAGTGGAGTGATAGTGGAGGGTGTTGTTGATGGGTGTGGTAATGATTTTGGTAATAGTGGGTTATGGGTGATGGTAGTGGTGGGTGGAGGGTTGTGGTAGTGGTATCGGTAATGGTAGTGGCGACAGTGGGCTATGGGTGGTGGCAGAGGTCTAGGTGGTGGCTAGCTAGTGGTGGAGGTCTAGGTGGTGAGAGGTGGGTAATGATAGTGGGTGGAGGTTGACTGTGATGGAGAATCTTTTGGCAAGATCTCTTTAAGTTGAATCAAAACATCCGTCCGACTTTAGTTCTTGGTGTTTTAGACACAATTTTTTTGTTTGTTATCAAAAACTTAGTCTAAACTGAAAATATTTTCAAAATAGAGAAAAAAATAGTATTAAAATATTACCAAACATATTGTGGTTTTTAGTTTTCAAAAAAAATGAAAACAAAAATTGAAAACTGAAAACAAAAATAGTTACCAAATGAGGCTTAAATTGATGAAATAAAATTTTAGGGACTAAAGTTCAGACTATGGATGTGTTTGGCAATCACCCACAAGATTGAACTGGTTTAGATTTGGTGTCCAAACCGACCCAATGAAATCCAGAGTAATCTAGCCAAATGTTGATCATACTATTTTGATCGAATCTAATACTTTATTTGGATTGGAAAATTTAGAACCATGGGCCCCCATGCACATGGCCTAATAAATGTAAATGAGAAGACCGTTACACCCTTTTGAATAAAATAGTTTTCAATTCTATACCAAGTTTGGATGGGTAGGTATGATGAGTAACATTGGTTTGCAGGAATATTTTATTGAAAACAATCAATAATAATATTGATTGTCATAAAATAAGTTATACTTATTTCAAAGCAAAACTATGATTTTTAGTATATTACATGAAATTAAAAAAATTATAATATTTTAATATTCTTATATCCGTCAGTTTAAAAATGCAAGATCGAATAATTTTTTAAAATTTTTCATGCACACAATTTATGACCAAAATAGTCGATGTTGCATTTTTATGCATAAAAACAAACAACAAGGGACATGATTGTAGTTTTTCAAGTAAAATCAGATGACGCGTTAAATAGATCTTAAATAATTTACAGCATAGTCGAAGCGTAATGCTCGTTCAAAGATCCAAAGCAGATAACATAACCTCATTTTCGAGAGGGGTACCACTCAAACTTTTCACCCTGGGGTTAGAGGTTCAAGTCTTATAATCCAAATTGGAGTTTGGTAGTTGACCGTTATGTTAGTCAAGCTAGATTTATTCTCAATAGGAGTAACAAGTATGGTCGGTGGTCTCATGATTCCACCAATAAAACTCTATTGGAGTTGTTTCTAGGCGCTCTTCGTGCACCCAACCTTCTTTTTTACTAGCAAAAAAAAAGAAAACATTGTTACAACTTTGGTTGCTAGTTTGGAGACCTCAAAGAGAGAGAGACAGAGGAGAGAGAGAGATGGGCATTCTTGCGAGCACGTGGTAGTTTGCAACTCAAGGGGACCAGTGCATTGGATTGAAATGTGGGTGAAGGGGGTATAAACCCAAGAAAGTTTTTGTGTTGGGTGTGTTACATAAATTGCTCAACTATCCTGTTGAGGAGGTTATAAATCCCCTACTTCACCTGGGTTATCTATATCTGGCTCAAATGGGAAATTTCCCTCCAATTCATACGGCCCGACTTTTCAAAGCCAACGATTATTTTTTTTAAAATTGTCTTGCTAAACTAGGGATAAGTGGGCCCCAAGTAGGAATGACAATGACCGAGGATAGACTATACGTACTGGACGGTGAACGTATAAGAGAATACTCGTATAAATCCGTGTAGAGATAAAGGCGGGGATGAACTGACATTTACTCTCATCCCGCCCTCACTTTACCCGTTATTATTATTATTATTATTATTATTTTATATATATAAAAAATAGTTAATTATTTAAAATTTTATCCCATAAATATTTNTTATATATATATAAAAATAGTTAATTATTTAAAATTTTATCCCATAAATATTTTTTCCACAAAACCATTCCACGACTCATTTCTACACATATTTAATCATTTAATATTTGATTAATTTGTAGTTTAACATAATTTTTATTTCAATCATTATCCATATACGATAATATACACATGTTGAAAAAATTTATCAGATTACATATTTTTGTCGATATTTAAAAAAAAAATAATGTATAAAAATAAATTTTAAATGATGTAATCAAATAAATTAAGAAAAAAAATTATTATTTAATATAGTGAGAACGATTTTTTAAATGTTTGAAATTTATGTTTCATCGTGCCTTCAGACACAGATTGTGTAAATATTGCTATGAATACAAATATATATATTATTAAATAATTTTTTTTTTTAAAATTATTTTCTTTTCATGTTTTTGACTTGTAAAAGTATAAATTTTTATATTTTTATATTTTTTTATATTAGATTATATTATGTTACATTATTTTATATTGCATAATGTTGTATTGGATCCATAAGAAAGACAAATTTTGGCGAAAAATACTTAACTGTTTTAAAAAACTACAGTCCCACCCCTGCTTCAATCCACTGCCGTCCTACCTCCGAGATAATTTTAACCCAATCTCCCTTCTTATCCTCCAAATCCAATGATCCAAACACCATTTGATGGAAAAAAAAAACGATTGAATACTCTGTTCGAGAGTAAATATTGAATGCATCGGTGATACTATGTCACCATTGATGACATTGTATCACTTATAAATAATAAAATCTCAAATGGAAAAGGTGAACTCTACTTCAACTTAAGAGGGTAAGAAATTATTTGTTTACATGACAAATTAATTATTAATTTTTGTGAATTTCATATGATTATTTATTTTAGTAGTATTAGTTGTTAATACTGTATTACCTTGTCACGGGTATCCCCGTTGTAACGAATATTTTCTCGCACCAGACAAATTAGACTTTTCGGATTATTGGACACGGAGGATCAACACAGCACGAAAGGTATCCAAGGTAAAGCCTGGCGAAAGGTTTTCAATTTCTTCAGAGAGAGAGATAGGAGGAGGAGGAAAAGAGAGAAAGAGAATTGCTTAACGCCTGTATTGTGGAAATGTATTACGCGGGGTTGTTCTGGTTACCTTGTCTTGTGACAATTGCTGTGATTCTGCTTTCCTTGCTCATGCTTAAGAAGAGGGGATCAAGAAGCGCAACTACCGCCACCGCTGGGAACAGTACTTCAGCCGCCTCCGCTGCCGCTGCCGATGCCTCCTCCGCCCCCGCCCCTTCCTCCGGCTACGACTCCGACTCCGACTCCGGAGGGGAATACGAAGTATTCTTGAGTTTCAGAGGCAATGACACTCGTCACGGCTTCACCGATTTCCTCTACAGCGATCTTGTCGATGATAGAATTCGCACCTTTAGGGACGATGATGAACTTCGCGTAGGGGAAGTGATCGGCCCGGAGCTTCTCAAAGCAATCAAGGAATCGAAAATCTCCGTCCCAATCTTTTCCAAGGGCTATGCTTCTAGTAAATGGTGCCTCCGTGAGCTCGCCCAGATGGTCGAGTGCCGAACAACTATGGGACAAATGATTTTACCTATTTTCTACGACGTCGAGCCATCCGATGTACGACATCAAACGGGGAGTTACGAGGAAGCCTTTCGCCTACACGAGAAGCATTTCGATGAAAAGACTGTCCAAGGATGGAAGGAGGCTCTGAGAGAGGTTGGACAATTGAAGGGATGGGAATTGAAGAAAGAAACTAAAGGGTAATTCACTCCTGCTATGACCTTATGCCAATATGATATATTAGGCTCTTTAAATAACCGGAGCTTAATTAATTAATTCTTCAGGTGTTGGAATTTGAGATAGCGAGCAACATACGAATATCCTTGCGTAGAGTACTACGATATTTTCCGATCACAATTATTCTCTTTGCTCCAACATAGACACACCAAACTGAATAAAAATAAAATTCATTATTCATTTTTTGGTAAAGTTTAATTATTTGTTGTTTTTCCCCCTTGATATCGATTCTATTTGGCAGACATCAAGGAGCACTAGTAAAGATGATTGTTTCGAAGGTTTTGTTAGAGTTAAAGAAGAATTACATGGTTGTAACTGACAACTTGGTTGGAATTGATTGGCCCGTAGAAGAAATGATGGGATTATTAAATGTTGACTCCAATGATGTACGGATTGTTGGAATCCATGGCATGGGTGGTCTTGGCAAGACAACCATTGCAAATGTCATCTACAATCGAATCTCTGAGGGCTTTGAATGTTGTTGCTTTCTTCCAGATGTTCAAGAAACGTCACAACAACTCAAGGATCTTATTAATTTGCAAAAGCAACTTATCTCTAAGATACTAAACAGAAAATGCTCGGACATTGCAAATGTTGATGACGGAATCAACATGATCAAAGACACGGTTTGCGGAAAGAAAGTTCTCATCGTTCTTGACGATATAGATAAAAAGGATCAATTTGATAAGCTTGTAGTAAAGCGTGATTTGTTTGGTTCAGGAAGTAGGATCATAGTTACAACAAGAAACAAATTAGTTCTAAATGAACTTGAAGTGGATAAGACTTACGAACCCCCGGTGTTGAATCCTGATCATTCTCTTCAACTATTTAGCAAGATGCCTTTAGGAGGGACTTTCCTCCGGAAGACTATGTTAATCTCTCTAGAGAAATCGTATCCACTACTGCAGGGCTTCCTCTGGCTCTTGAGATTTTAGGCTCTTTTTTATTGGGGAATGGGAAAGCAGAATGGGATGATACATTGATGAAGCTAAAAGAAATACCTCATGAGGAAGTCATGGAAAAGTTGATAATAAGTTACAGGGCACTTGATAATGTGCAAAAACAAATATTCCTTGATATTGCATGTTTCTTCATTGGAGAGGATAAAATAAATCCTTTTTACATGTGGGATGATTGTAAATTTTATCCCAAAAATGGGTTTAATGTCCTTGTTCTCAGGTCTTTGGTAAAAATTGGAGATGATGGTAAGTTTAGGATGCATGATCAGCTTAGAGACCTTGGTAGGCAAATTGTTCGTGGGAACAATTCTGACCGGGGGGAGTATAGTAGGTTATGGTCTCACGAGGAAGCCTTGGACATATTGGAGGGACGGATGGTAAGATCCAAGTGCATCATGAATTTTGCCTTCCTTATTTCCTCATTCATATAGCTTCTAAATTTTTTCTTACTTCCTCATTCATGTAATTATGAAATAAACAAAAATCTTTAATAGAAGAGCTTTTCAAACTTCGGCATCATAAAAGTTGTATTGGCCGAAATAGGAAAAAAATAATCAAAATCTCTGTAAACGACTAAGGGCCTTAGTCCGTGTCGTTTGAGGCAGGGTTGTGGTTGGTGTAGGTTAGGTTTCAAGCCAAACATAGAAAAAAATAGAGAGAAAAAGGCGGGGGGGGGGGGGGGGGGGGAGGGTTGGCAGGCAAGTTCCAAAGCGCCCCAAAAAATGGGCCCCTAAAAAATTTTCAGCTGGCTCATTTGCCTTTTGTTGGGAGACAAACATACTGCAGCAGCGCAGCTGTACAAAGATGATCTTCAAAGTCCAATCACTACCCAGTTTAACAAGTAATTGACTTCAAAAATAGTAATTCAAGGCACAGTGTCCTTTCGAGCATAGCTATCTATTTACTGGATTTCTTGCTCTTGCCTAAAAACTGTTAGCTCATCTTACCTCTGGATTGAGAAACAGGAAATCTCTCAGAAAAATGTTTAACAT